>QYAI01000051.1:0-254531 GCA_003988855.1 Arachnopeziza araneosa | reverse complement strand
TATATGGTGGTTAAAAAATCGATTTTTTTGGGTATATGGAGTTTTGGTGTTTTCATGCGGCTTTACTGTGGGACCGGCTTTACTCCGGGAAATCGGTTAAATATCGTGATCCAGCTTCAAGACTCAGGAACGCTTATGCCATATTAGACTTAACTAATAGAGTCTAACTCTTTCTTCGAAAAGGACAATAAATAATGTTTTTTTAAATGTAATTACTAAGAATAAAGACTTGCAACCCGGTTCCTATCAGCAGTAAAACCTCTCTCTGCTGTTTGTTTCGGGTGGTCGAACATGAAATTCCTCGCTTAGTAGCCTCACCTCCCATTCAAAGTCATGATTACATAGGTAGCAATGTCCTCAATTGACTTGGATCAAACCTCGAGCGTAAGAGTTCTCTTTGCATTCTTGATGCTATGTTGCGATACGCTATAGTTTTACACTGTATGGCCGTAAGCCAATCTGTTGACCTAAATGCGATATCCCATTTTTGGCCTTGCTCTATGAATCTGCTTCCCCGAGAGTCCTAAGACTAAAAGGACATCTTATTAACAGGTGCTTTAGAACCTAAATGTGCTCTCTTCAAAGACACAAAGCTACGTCTCACTACCACCCAAACCCCATCACTCCAAACCACCACAATCTCACACGCCACTCCTCCTCATCCTGCCCCTCCTCTCTCTCCTAGGCTTCCTTCTCACCTTTAGCCTCTCCAGTCGCAATGGCACATTCACCACTCTCATCGCTTCGATCAAATCCGAGCATGCCGTCTTCCCCGAAACCGACGCCCTACTCCTGAAGCAGTATACGGGCATCCAAGTTATTGATCGACAGCTTACCGTCTTGGTGGTTTTCTTCGCGGCTGTTACTGAAGCTGGAAAGGAAAGGATAGCTGGTGGCGATGGGACGGGATTGGGGCTGAGGCTATTTTCTATCTTTGGATTTGGTCAATTCGGTACTGCATGGGCGGTGTTGTGGATGGAGAGTTTGAGGGTGGGAAATAGGGGGAGAGGAGTGAGTTAGTAAGTTATATATTTACTTTTATTCTCAAATTTTGGTTCTTTGAATGGAGTTTAATTGTGAAGAGAATAGTATTATCATCGTTGGAATCCTCATTCAAAACATCTCATATACGGTCACCACACCTCTATACCTCTCCCTGCACCTCCTTACGTCTCCGGTGGCCAAATCGATTCCAAGCAACAACAATCACAACAAGATATCGATTACATTTTTGGATCTACGCCTTCTACCATTCTCGCTTATAATAGGATATTTCACCCCTTCTATTCTCATGCTGCTCCCCGTACCGACTTTCGTATCGCTTCAAACTCATCAGAGATTTATTGCCTTCTGGCAAGGCTTCCCTATCTGGGGTGTATGGTCACATCACATTCTACGGCAGATCTATAAATGGCTACCTCCTTATATCCTCGCTAGTCACGAAACCAGCTTCAAAATTCCAGGGTCAGGAAGTGCAGATGCATACCTCACTGCAGCAGGCAGGATCTACCGCTTCCTCCTCACAATCTGTGTGTGTACTCACTTGCCCATACTTCTACTGACTGTCCTCTCATCCTTCGTGGCGAATTCCACTACAACCTCACACTGGCAACAGTACCCCTTCAAAAAAACCTACATCCCGCCCTATCCCAGCACATCTCAACCGATCTCATCGCTAGAGAAAGGAGTGCACACTTTTCTTCAGTGGGATCTGTACATCGGCTCTCTTGCACTCCTTTTGTGGGCTATATCTCTGTGGGCTGAGGCGTGTGGCGAGAATGCAGAGAGAGGAGGAATCAGTGGCGGAAGAGGAACAGATGAACGAGAAGGAATGGCAGAGGTATGGGAGAAATGGGGGCGATTAGCGAGAAGCATATTGGTTTGGGGACTACTTTCAGGACCGGTAGGCATAGTCGTCGTCTTGCTCTGGGAACGGGATGAGACTGTGAGCGTTAAGGTTAAAGCGGGAACATGAACTGCAAGAGGGGTGCGTCAATTTGCTATTGTGTAGTACCGAGGTATCTCGTAGAAGCAATGAAGTGGTGGCGGAGAAAGGAGATCAAGTGAATGGATACTGGGTTACATGCGGAAAAATACCAGTTTGTGAACACCACTTCCCTCATGCAATGTAACCTAGATCTCCAATTTTTCCGAAGAGGCTCTATGGAACAACCCACCCGCACCCTGGTCAAGCGATCGACTCACTTCACGTCAAGGCAGCACAAGTCACCACGCGCAAAGTGTTATTTCTTGCTTTACTTCACTGTTCATGTTCATATCAACACCTTCAGAATCGGGGTATATACAGCGAGAATCTTATCTCCATCCTAAATCTTTCCTTCTACTGCTCCTCCTTTACGTCTCATATTTACAAAGCCCAATAAATTTTCTACTTCGTACTTATTCGTCACACCCGGCTTCCTTACGGATTGTCGTAGTCCAAGTTAAATCTAAGCAATACCAAACCAAGCCAAATCCATTGTCTCATGGATGGGCACGGTATGACCAACACCCTGTGCTGAATAGCCAACAAGTAGACTTCCGTTTCCGTAGACCATCTGCGTATATCCAGATTGCGGGCTGTTGGTTACGTTCTTGGTAAAGGGTTGGCCGAGGACGTTGCTCCATTCCTTCATTTGTTCAGCAAGGTTAGGATAGTCCAAGGTGTTGTCCGCTGTGCCATGGAAGCTATGAAGCGTTAGTTTACATGAAATTTGGGGTTTTGAAAGGGTGGTAAAGAAGACGTACATTTGCATCTTAGGATAAGTTCCATTGTAGCCAGGATAGTAGCTGCGAACAAGATCTCCCCAAGCTTGGGCAGTCTTGGTCTCTTGTCCATTCGCGCACTGGTTGTTCCATCCAGGCGTAGCCTGGCCGGCTGAAGAACCAGCAACATAAAAGCACCCATCGGGGACACCGGAGTAGACTGAACCAGCCTTAAAGATGTCGGGATAAGCGCCGGCGAGAACATTGGTCATCATTGCGCCTGATGAGGAACCCGTGGCGTAGACACGGTCTGCGTCACCACCGTAGTTCTTGACTGCGTAGTCAACCATGTTGACGATAGTCTCGGAATCGCCACCCTTGCCGTGGGTCAGTGACGCCGTGGATGCCACGTCCCAGCAGCCGCCTGAGGAGGGCGAATTGGGGTAGATGACGATGAAGCCATGAGTGTCGGCTAACTTGGCATATTGGGAGCCCGTGAAGTAGCCATGGGCCGTGCCAGTGCAGTAGTGGATAGCAACAATGATTGGGGCTGGACTGAGCTTCTTGGTTGGAATGTAGACGTACATTCCAGCCTTGGTGGGGCCAGCGCTAAAGGCGGTGACTTGTTGGAGTTGTTGACTTTGAGCGTTAGCGAAGCTCAAAAGAGCGAGGCCGCTCGCTAAGGTAGAAATGAGTTGCATCGTGATTGATATAAGAGAGATGCCTGGGAGAAAACTTGGGCGTGTTGATAATGAAGCTCGATGAGATTCTTGAGGGAGAGAGCCAAGAATTATATGAAGAAATTGAAGATACCCCGTGGGGAAGGGGTAGGCTGAAGATCAGAATTAAACTACGTATCCGACGGCACCGTTTGCCCGACCCATGACGATAAAACCTCCATGTCTCCAGATTGAGGACGTCCTGTGGACAAACTAATTTGCCGATAGATGCCCACCTGGCTCTAAACTTTGCCTCTTGTACCTTTATTCTCCGACTCGACGGCCCCATTGGACGAAGACTGATTTAACCTTCCGTGGATAGATGGAGAGGTAAGATCAACGTAGATTCAATTAAAAAACGTATTCGTCTATCTGAGTATAATGAAAACAAAGTGATATTGCGGGGTTGCAGGGTCAAGTGGCTATGCTTCACGTCCTGATTGATCCTGATGGACATTTGCCGGTATTCTTTGTGAAAGTAACAGAGCCAATGATATCCTCTTGTTGTTCCAAACGGCCGGTAATATGCCAATCCTGTGGAGAATACTTGGAAATGCATCGGAAAAAGGCTTCGGAACGGTAGTAGGTGCCGAACTAGGCTGTATCTCTCTGCTAGTTATTCCCTGTGGTAGGACGACATTCTCATCTCCTGATCAAATGGGTTTGATCGAGTGTACCACACGTGACAAGTTTCAAGAAAAGTGGTTTTGATGCAGCGAGTATATAAACTTTAGCCTGATCATGCCAAGTGATGCCACGAGATTGAGTATTTGTACATTTTATCTCGACCCTGCCACTCCTGGCGGAAGTGTGCTTCCTTCGAATAGCCACCGGAGGAGGAGATACTCTAGGATTAGGTAAATAGGGCAAGAGAAGACGCATGCAGTTCAGATCGATGAAGTGCTTGAAGAAACGCGTGGGACCTCAACATACTGGAAATCGCATACGCTTACGTCGGAAGACAATGGAAATCTAGAGTATATTTGACTCGAGAAGCGACGAGCAGATTCAGGATGGGAACGACCTTCTTTGCGATTCTGTTTGTGATATACGAACGTGATGGATCGTGGCATGAACAGCTCACAGAGCTGCCTCGCTCTCAGCCCTGACTTCAAGGTTTTGGCATTCTCGACAGGCCCAAGGCACAGGGAGCACCGTCTACTCACAAGCCCCAAAGGCGAAGGTTGCTGCTCAGAGTGTCCATTCCAGTGCCTGATCAGGTCGTCGATGGATTACCTAAGGCAGTCATCAACCTGGTTCAGTGACCCTGCGTCGAACGGGACTTTTCTCATGCCAGCACTCATCGCTCAACATCACATAGCACCCAAAGCTAGATCCAGAGGCAAACAAGAACCTTGTCGATATGTTGGATACAGCCATGAGCGCCGCTATCGACAGTTTCAAGCGTCGCCCATGGCTCTTGTCGCAGAGCAGCTTCGATTTGCTGCACGTTGCCGGACGGCAATATCGACCAGTTTCAATTGCCCGGTCGCGACGGCTCATTGCCTAATGGTGGGAATTCCTATTAAGACATGCTGCTCCTCAGACTCTGTTCATCTCCGGAAAGTCTGCGGACATTTCTCGTGCGAGTTTCTTGGTTTCGCCATCTCTATCCTGTATCATCGTGGCGCCGCGATCTGCCTCGCTAACATCCTCTCCACCATCATCGAAAGGGCGCCGAGATAGCTCTCTCTGATTGGGCCGTCGCGGCGTGGGTAGCTCTTTCCAGCCCTCCTTGATCGCTGTGGCTGAGGGCTAGCACAGGACAACACGTTCATCTGAGAGCATCACCACCCCTTTCTTCTGCAACGCTTCACTTAAACCACATTATCTCTTCTTCCTTCTGCCGATTGCCTTATTTTACAATAGCTTTTTGGCGCACGCATTGCTCTCTTCTCTTATCGCGTTTGTGCAAGTCGATCAACCAGCCGAACTCTCTAGCTAGACCCCTCTAGTTGGTCACGTTCACGAGTATTCACTTTTCGAGTCAATCGTAAAACGTCCATTCACTACTAGCCAAGATGCCCGCCTCGATCAGCACGAGCGATGAAGCATCCAGCGCTCAACACGAATCTCCCACAAAGTCTCCTCTCAACCGGACCAAGAATCTAGGTTCACAGATACAGCTACCACCATCACCCGCCGATAGCGACACTGGATCGCGCCAGGCGCAGAGTTCGTCCGCCACTACAAGAGAGGAGCAGCGAATCACGAGAGATCTCGAGCGCGGCGCACCTGGCGATCAATCGCTGTTTTCTGAACACAAAACACCAGAGCAGAGAGAGTTTGCAAAGAAGAGGTCTCAATACTTTGAGAATAGCTTTGCAACTCGAGAGCCAAACGTTTCGGCGAGAGATAGAGTCATGCGGGAGTCTGTCATTCTTGCAGATGTTCGAACCAATGTCATTGTAAATCCCCCCCTAACCAGAGTCATGATTGTATACCAACTCTATTGCAGATTCAGGACGAGTATACCTTCATAACCGACCTATCCTATGCTCTTTCGACTCGATATCAGCGACCAGAGAATTCCATCCTAGTCACCGTGGCGCATTCTGGCTGTCTACTGTTTGGTGGTAATTTCGACCCTGCCTACGTCCTTACTATTACCGCTCTCCCTTCGCAACTGCAACCTGTCACAAACAAGAGAAATGCCAGCTTAGTTGCGAAAGCTATGGAAGAGGGGTTAGGAGTTGGGCCGGAACGAGGAGTTATCAAATTTATGGCAATCGCGGAAGAGAACCTCGCAACCAATGGCAAGACAGTCACTGGCGAGATTGAACAGATGGAAAAAGAACTTTCTGAGACCAATGGCGGATCACCACGCAGCCCCTCGAGAAATTCGAACAAGGGCGGAAAAAGAAGACAGAGTATGAAGTCACTCCGGGGTCTCAAAGCCAGTCAATTAGCTACGCATACTGAGACTAGTCCTACACCTCCAATGAGTGCGGAATTCCAAGCCCCCCCTTTACCTCCTCCGCCGGCGGAGAAGAGCATTATGGACCACAAGGCTGATAAGGCGCGCAAAATGGGACGGAGGAAGAGTTTCATCGCAACAATATTTGGCAAAGCTGGATGAGATATCTCATTTTTCTTTGGAGTATCAAAGTTGGTTCCAGGGCACAATGGGTGATTTTGCTGCACACCCGTATAGCAAGGAGTTTTGGGGCATATGCACGGGATTGGATAACCTTGATTCTCATGCAAGATTAATGATAAAAGTCATGTGTAATGTTTATCAATCATTAGAGATTATTGCCGGGGTCTAATTGAGTTGGCACGAGTCTCATATGATTTTCTACCTCTTCCAAGATGCAAGAAAAACTAAACTGTGCATGGATTCCTCGGTGCCCCCTCCAGCTATATCCATGGTCTCCAGACAAGAAACCCTTTTGAGAGATTGCTCATAGCGCAATCAAGCCTAAATCAACAAAGTATTCTTAGTGGAGTTTATTATGCGGACGTAACAACATTATCAACAGCGTAGTTTCTTACGGTAAAAGTTCTGCTATGCAAGTACTCCGCAAGAGCCAGAATGGCGTGGAAAAATACATGTATATTTTTACGGTGCAGAGAGGTAAGTGTTCGTCCATCTGATCTGGTTATGTGCGGCTCTCGCGACAGACATTCATGCCCCGCCAAATTTTGCGGGGCCGCGATGTAAAGGTGAGCAACGACTTTCCAATCACATCTCTTCACCAAAGGAACAACAACAAGGAGGAGCCAGCACCATAACAATCTCTTGCTGCTTCCTAGCTCTAATCTGCTCAAGCAAGCTTGTTAGGAGCACCCACAATCATCCACAAATAAGGTAAGTTCCTTATCATCCAGTTTGGAAGCTGCCAGCCTATCCGCCTGATGGCGCGTGACCTGGGTACAGAATAATAATGCAGATATTGGAAGCATACTGACCATTTAAGTGCAACTAGTCTCCGTACCAATTACTTCTAGCGAAGAAGGTAACCAAGGGACATCCCAGGGGAAGGAGAAGGCCCGATCCGTCATCTCAGCGCGACTCAAGCATCTGGCTGAGAGTGAGATATCAGCTCCTTGGCTTGCACCACGTCGAGGACAATGGAGGTACGTGAGCTTCCTTTGCTTCATTGTGGAGAGTACTCCTACGGACTCGGTCTGCCCGTCTCATTCCACCGATCTGGAGCCTTTCCGGCATGGGCTACATAGCTTTCCTACCTTCCAGATGTCCATGTCAATCTACACATCCCACCTCTTCCTGGCTCTGGGCAGCTGAGGATGCACCGGAGCAGTTGTGGAAAGTGAGTTGCTACGCTCGTGGAACCTAATCTGATTCGAGATGAATCACTGGGATTTAGGAATACCATCCTCGCTGTCCGACGCTGACTCACCTTGAAGAACAACGTCAGCGCCCACCTTTCCAGGCATCAGCGAGGTCAACCGTATATAAGATCTGATGAGTATCAGTCTTATCCAAAGTACTTGGGTGGTCCAATGCACTGCCTGCGAGTTGCCGTCATTACGATATTCAAACTCACCTACCCGTCACCGAGTCCTCGGGAAACGGTCATCATCCGAGACTTAATAGACCGATGAGGGTTGTGCAAACAAATCAAAAGGAGATTGCTTACCGTCGCTGTTTGACATTTTCTGGGTGAATTTTGGGCCGGGAAGAGCTGGTTGTTGTAGAGAGATTCTACAATGTCCTTGCTGAAGATGAAATTGAGATCACCCCGCGCACCCTTTCCCATCTTCAAAGTCACGCGCAAAGCTGCGATTGAGCTTTGAGATTATAATTAATTGCACTATAATTCCCCTATTGCTTCAAACAATATGTCTCTTCTTCAAAATGGTCGCAGGAGAACCACAACTAATGGCTCCTACAATGGCCCTCCTCGGCAAGGTCCTGTTCGTCATATCAGTCCAGCCCAGCTAAATCTTGAACGTGTTCATGAGCAGAATCGAGCAATCATGCAGAAGAAAGATCCAGCAAAGGCCCCAGAGCCAGCTCCTAGTACCGTGGCGAAAGGAAAGCCGAGATTATTGTTAATGGGACAGAGAAGGTGAGCATGAAGCACGATCGGAGATGAGAACTAGTTGACAAGATATAGAAGTGGAAAATCATCAATCTCGAGCGTTGTATTCCATAAGATGCCACCGAATGAGACCTTGTTCCTCGAGTCAACAGCTCGAATTCAGAAGGATTCGATGCAGTAAGTTGTACCCGCTCAGCTCATAATAGAATTCTAATTCCCTTAGCTCCTTTATGGACTTCCAAGTCTGGGACTTTCCTGGACAGGTCGATTTTCTGGACCCTCAATTCGATCTCGATGCGATCTTCGGTGAAATTGGTGCTTTGATCTGGGTGATTGACGCTCAAGACGACTATCTCGAAGCTATCAACCGCTTGAACAGCACAATCTTGAACCTGCAGCCGAGCTATCCAAATGTTAATATCGAAGTATTCATTCACAAAGTCGACGGTTTGTCTGATGACTATAAGCTTGATATTCAGCGTGACATCGTCCAACGCATCCAAGACGAGCTATCTGATCACGGTGTTGAGAATGCACCTATCAACTTCAACCTCACATCGATCTACGATCATTCCATTTTCGAGGCCTTCAGCAAAGTTATCCAAAAACTTATTCCCCACCTCTCCACTCTTGAAGCTCTTCTCAACAATCTTTGTCGCGCCTCTGGCTTCGAAAAGGCTTATCTCTTTGACGTCCTCTCCAAGATCTATATCGCTACCGATTCGTCCCTGGTCGATATGCCCTCCTACGAGATCTGCAGCGACTTCATTGACGTGATTGTGGACATCTCTGAGATATACGGCTGGGCTAGACCAAAGGAATACATTGATATGCTAGAAGGTCCCCCATGGAATAAGAAGCTCGAGGATCAAGTTGCCTGCAAGGATGCAGAGGCTTGCATTGTGCTCAGCGATGGTCGGCGCCCTATCATCTTGAGAGAAGTCAACAAGTATCTTGCTCTTGTGGCTGTGGCTAAGGAAGGCACATACTCCAAGATGCCGATCATCACCGAGAATGTCAGTGCTACGGTAGAGGGTCTTCTCAAGGCTTTTGAGATTGCGAAGATGAGAAAGTAAGGAAAGGCTAGCATGCTGTGTCTCCACTGAAGCATCAGGATCTCCGATGATTCACAGCTCATGGCTACTCAGTCACATGTAATTTCTGGGGGGCTCACTGCATACAAAAGTTTTTTCTTTCTTTCTTTCGAGTGGGAAATAGATACCATGGCGTTTGTCGTTTCCCATCATGTAGAGTAGGATACTAATCCGGATTCTCAAATACGAATCCTTCCGAGCAGGAGTTTGCGAGAACTTGGTACTGCTCTCAATCTCTCCTCCCTCCCAATCCAAGACTCCAAACTCCCGTCCTTGACTCGACAGGTGATCTCCGCCTGTGAAAGCTGAGCCGAAAGTATCCCAGGGGGAGATGATGTAGACGACCACGCTCGGAGATCTGGATCGAGATGGGTATGTATGCATGCACAAGCTAGGAAAGAAGAGAGTGATTTATTACACGCTGGAAATAGTCACAGGCTGCATATCGTCCGCTGTCGATATGACATGGGGTAAAAATAAACCTGCAAGGAGTCACGGAGAATGATCTTGGACAGAAAGGCGCAGAGCCACACGCCAGCGGTGCCCGTGCAAACAATGAAAAATACGTGCTCTATTATCGAAGCGAGAAGAATCATGGGTTGTTTTGACCCTCTGGTCAAGAACGTCCATTCAACGCCCCAATGCTCATTACTATAATATATACCACCACCGTCAGATCAACTGCCTCGAACACGGATGCAATCCCTAGTCCTCCTTCCTCGTCTCTCGAAAAGCTCGGCGTGTCTCTCCCGCTCCCGTCTGTGGATTGATATGCTCTCCTTTCACGACGGCATCGCCTATGACATGGCAGGGCTGCCCTTTCTGTGGGGGATGCGATTCTGCTTGTTCTCGACGAAGGTCCCGAAGGCGCTCGCACTGAGCACCAGGAACTGGATCGGGATCATGGCGATCATGAGATAGAGGCTGACCTTGCTCTCCTTGCAGAGCGTGTTCCAATGCGGCTTGACATCCATATCGATGGACGACCATTGGCAGGTCCAGGTCTTCATCGAGTGGTTGCTGGTCGTGGCGTAGATGCCGTAGAAGAACGACATGCCGATGATGGCCGCGAAGAGGTTGAAGATGGGGAGGAGGAAGCAGGCGCTTGTGAAGATGAAGGGCTTGTTGGCTTTGATCTGCGGCGGGGTTAGGAGGGTGCGGAAGAGGAGTGGGCATCAGGTGGCACATACGGTTGTGATCTTGCTCACAATCAGGGAAACGACGCTGAAGATGGTGATGAGAGAGCTGCAGACGACGAGGGCGACGGTCGGACGGATGTCGAAATCGGTGGGCCAGAGCGCGAGGAAGAAATCTGGGGACAGATGGGTCGAGTTGTATTCGCCCAAGGCATCGCCTGCAGTCCCCAAGATGGTGATGGCGGAGAGGAGGCCCAGGACCGTCAGACCGAGGCGGACTGACTCAACAGTGCGAGCTGTGCCGGCAGCTTGTGGGGCTTTGACTTGGTGAGGGTCGAAGTCGTGAGAGGAGGACTCGAAGTGGGATTGGGATTTGAATTCAGGCATGGTGAAGGGCGGGTAGGTCGAGGTAGGTGGTGGATGGAGGTGAAGAAGACGGGGGGAGAGAGAGAGAGAGAGAGGATCAACAGGACAAGAACGTAGGAAATGAAATACAGACAGGATCAACCGTGAGAAACGCGAATGCTCAGAGTGAGAGGACGGGGAGAGGAAAGATACAAGTAGTTTCTGGATGGAGTAGACGCTGGCCCACGGACAGAAATAGGAATGGGGGGGGGGGCCCTGGGAGATGCGGCCTGTCAGATCTATTTCCTCGCTGCGCTGGTTGCACGCGGCCGGCAAGCGACCTGGCAGTGATCGCCGGTCAGCCTGAGCGGGTTGTGATTGGCGTGCGCCCTGGCGGGCCATCCCAAAATAAGGCCTGTAGACGCCAGCCATCCCGGGCGCTACGAAGCCCTGAATAGACGGCCACCTGTCGCTTCTCTCCCGCCCGGCACTCTCGAAATACTCATTTCCATTCCACCCAAGCACCAACGCCCGCATCATCCCGCTCTTCTCTCGTCGTCGTCGTCGTCGTTGTTGTTGTTGTTATCGTTGTCATTGCCGTCTCCGCCTTTGTCGCTCGGACGCTGACGGTGCCTCGAAGCGTTGGTGTGTTTGGTGGGGTGGCATCTCCATGTTTCAAGCACAGGTAGGAGGCGCACTTGAGGCTCCAGGAGGTGGCCAGGCCACCCGAGGCTCTGCACCTCACAGACCGCTCTTACATATCTTGTCACAAATTAATTGTATACATCTAAGTCTTTCCTCTCTAAGAGACTCTCGTCTGAAAACGGACCAAGCAGAGAGGTTCTACGCTCCTCCGTAACGCCGTCGCAATGCACTATGTACAGTCACTCCACACGAGGGTAAACCCACCATCTACTTATGCTTCCCTAAACTCTGCAAATTCACCAACTCGCTGTACCTTCCACCCTTTGTCATCAATTCATTGTGCGTACCATACTCCACCACAACTCCTTGATCGAACACATAAATCACATCAGCCTTCTGGATGGTGCTCAACCGATGTGCGACGGCAATCGTCGTTCTGCCTTTCGAAGCTTTATCCAAGGCCAGCTGCACAACGTGCTCACTCTCCGAGTCCAGAGCGGATGTAGCTTCGTCTAAGAGCAAGATCTTGGGGTCGCGGAGTAACGCACGAGCGATAGCTATGCGCTGCTTTTGACCTCCGGACAACATGGATCCTTTGGAGCCGACGATGGTAGAGAAGCCATCAGGTAGAGACATGATAAAATCGTAGATATTGGCTTCACGGCATGCAAACTCAATATCCGCATCCGAGACTTCATCATCGCCCCTATCGGCTCCCAGGAGAATATTCTCGCGGATGGTACCTTGGTAGAGGGTTGGCTCTTGAGACACGAGAGCAATGAATGATCGGTATTCGTTGATGTTGAGAGAGGAAATCTCACGGCCATCCACATAGATTCCTCCCACCAAGGGATCGTAGAAACGCTCTAGCAACGCAATGGTGGTTGATTTCCCACAGCCCGAAGCACCAACAAGTGCAATATATTGTCCTGGCTTCACGCTGAGGTTCAACCCGCGAAGAACAGGTTGTTCCGGACGAGTAGGATAGCGGAAATGGACGTCCCGGAACTCAACGGTGCCTTCGATAGATTCTACAGACGCACCATCCTTGGACCAAGAATCAATGGTAGGTTTGCGATCAAAGAGAATTTTGAGTTCTTGAGCCGCTTGCTTGGCTTTGCCCATATCGGGAGCGAACGAGAAGATGGTACCTGCAGATTGAGCACCGAAGATGACAGACTGGAAACAGACGAAGAATTGGAACAAGGTGTATTCTCGGTCTGCAATTCGGTTTCCGCCGTACCTGAGAGGGTTAGTTTAGGATTTCAGAACAAGCAGGATAGTAAACGTACCAAAAGCCAAGTGCAACACACAGAAACATGAGTGACTGCGAGGCAGCATAAAGAAGGGATGAGTTCAAGACAGACATCAAGCTCTTTCTGTTCTGAGCATCAATGGAATCATTGTACTTCTTCAAAACATCATCCTCTCTTGTTAAAGAAGCAACGGTCCGGATGGCACTTGTTGCCTCGCAGGCGTAAGAAGCGCTCTGCTCATAAGCTCGCTTGGCACGACGTTGAAATTGAGCCAACATGTAGAAGCGGAAGAAACCACAACCAAGCAATACTGGAATCGTAGCAATACAAACTAGAGCTAGCTTCCAGGCAATAATAGTAGCTAGAATCATTGATGCCACCAACGTAGTGATCACCTGAAGTAATGTTCCCAAAGTCACCCCCGAGAGACCAGCGACATGTGTGGTCTCTGTACTCAGGAAAGAAGTTAAGGCACCAGCGGTATTTTCTTCCTTGTCGAAGAATTCAATGTCTTGTCTCAGCATCGTTCTGAAAGCCCGATCTCGCACGCGATGAATCAATCTCTCAGAACAGAATGCGAAAGCAACTCCTTGAAAACAAAATGCAAGTAATTGAACAAAAGCAAGCATAAGGTACATCGCAGACCAAAAATCAACATCATGTCGAAGCTCATGCTTTGCTCCAGGAACGACGACACCCGTTATAGGATTGGTGAGCGGGATCGAAAGAGAAATAATCTCTTTGGCGAAAAACACGGCTTGGACAGGGTTACCACCTCCGCAGATGATGGAGAAGAAGAGACCAAACGCCATGAAATGATATTCAGTCTTGTTGAAGGAGGTGATTAATTTGATGAGAGTCCATAGAGAATCCTGTTGCTCTAGAGACCTAGTTCGTCGTTGCAGTACTAGAGAAGACTGTGATTTCTCTGTTGCAGTCCTGTTGAGCTTATTTGCAATATTTTTGTCGTCCGGGTCCTCTTCGTACTCTACCTTGCCGCTCTTCCGTGACATCTCACGGACCAGCTTTTCATCTTCGACATCAACCTGAGCTTGTTCTTCAGGAGTCATCTCCCTAGTTTCAGCAATCTTTTGAGCTTCAACCAAATTGTAGTAGGCACCTTGTTGTAACAATAACTCATCATGGTTACCTTGTTCAACAATCCGACCTTCAGTCATAACAACAATATTGTCAGCGTCTTTGATGGTCGAGAGACGATGCGCAATTGTGATGGTTGTTCGACCTGCAGCAGCAACTTCAAGTGCAGCTTGAACAACGCCTTCAGATTTGGTATCAAGAGCCGAAGTAGCTTCATCGAGCAGCAAAATCTTTGGATCGCTGACCATTGCCCGAGCAATTGCGATGCGTTGTTTTTGACCACCAGAAAGAAGGAAACCACGCTCTCCAACATTCGTCTCGTACTTCTCAGGAAGAGCGGAAATAAAGTCGTGGGCATTTGCCATCTTTGCAGCTTCGGTAATAAGCTCTCTCTGCTGCTCTTCACTCTCGTTTTCGTGCTTGGTACCGATCAAACCATGTTTGATATTTTCGTAAATCGTAGTGCCGAAAAGGGTAGGTTCTTGGCTGACCAAGGAGATCTGTCGCCGTAACCAACGTAGATTTAAAGTGCTAACATCATGACCGTCCAAAAACACCTGTCCACCAACTGGATCGTAAAATCGTTCTACCAAGCCAACAATTGTACTCTTTCCAGATCCCGAAGCGCCAACCAAAGCGGTCTTCTTGCCAGCGGGAATGATTAAGCTGACATCCTTCATCACTACGACTTCAGGTCGTGAAGGATAAATATGCTTGATATGTCTCAACTCGATATTTCCCTCAACGTGGTCTAACTTCTCGCCTTCTTCCGAGGTGGGATCCAATGGGGAAACACGATCGATTGTGTTGAAGATCTTGGCAGCGGCGGACATGGCCGTGGTAAATGCCTGTGCATTTGGAGCTACGTTTCCGAGTGAGAATGCACCAATCATAATGGACATCAAAATGGTAAGAATCTCAGACAGGGTGATCTCTCCCTTAACCAAGAATCGACTGCCCATCCAAAATGCCAACCCATAGTTGAGGTAGATGACCAAAAACATGCCTCCAACCATAACACCCAAAACGCGTTTGTTCATGAATCCGAACCTCTCGGCTCGTGCAAGATGTACATCGTATTGACGAGCGAGTTTGTCCTGTGTACCGAATGCGACAGCATTTCGAATTGAAGAAATAACTTCCTCGGCAATTGTTCCTCCAAGAGCATAGGATTCGAGAGACTGTTTGCTGTACTTGATAATGAAGCTTGAACCACCACCCATCACAACAACAATAGCGAACACGGTAGAGGAGAGAATCAGAGTCAACTTCCATGATTTAATGAATCCAATGACAAAAGCCGTAATAAATGTGGCAATGGCGCTGAGAGTCAGTCCAACTTTCTCTGAGATACCGTCCTGAACTAAGTTCGTATCTGCCGTGATCCTGGTGGTGATCTCTCCAGAACCAAGTTTGTCGAAGAAACCAATATTCTGTCTCATACAAGCGGCCAAATAATGCGACCTAATTTTCCCGCTGATATGTTCCCCAGTATAAATGAAGCCGACAGTGGATATGTAGACGGTGATGAACTCGGCAATTGCGATATAGACGAAGTATAATACCAAATGTGTGATGGTATGCTCGAAAGCAGCGTGAGTGGTGGTTCCTGCGAAATAGCCATTAAATTCGCCTGCCAAGTTACCAAACACAACTGTCATCAATGGCATCGCAGCTCCCGCAACGATCGAACAGATAGCCGATATGACCATGATGATAATGTCATTTCTGGTCGAGTACCGGTACAAGGTTTTCCATCCTGTCTTCACTATGGGTATGTTGACCTGTCTCTTCAGAACCTCAGCCTCGTCGGCAGGGAGATGCGCATAGATATCTTCCTCCTTCACGTCCACTTTGAGATTGGTATCTGCTTTTGCTAAGGCTGCATGGTCTGAGGCTGCGTGCATGTCTGCTTTCTCTCCAGTCTCGTGCTTTCTCGTCGATTCGTTCTCGTCGGTCGATTCGCCTGACGAGGGGCGATGGAGCGAGCCCGCGAGCTTTTCCGAGAGATCGCCAGCCATTGTGGCGGCTTAAGTTGGGAGTTGTTGAGCAGTAGAAGAGGCAGAGACGAGGTCCTGCAAACTTGGGAGGGTTGCTCCCTCCCCAAAAAAAAAAAAAAAGCTGTGATTGATCCAGATATGCTCTAGTGCTCTATTTTGGTAGTCGTATCAACACACAGCATGGAGGGCGAGGCTGACTGAACAAAGGTTTGAATAGGATTAAACAGAGGGCGAGAGGGAGAGAGGGATAGGAAAGAAGGAAAAGGTTATCAATAGGGAAGAAAGGTGTGTAGGGCAAGACAAGGTCAGAGGCAAGAAGGAGGACGAGGCCGAGCCTTGGGGAGGTGGTGCGGTCTTTTATGATCCTGAGTTATCCACTCAGTCGGGATGTTTCTTCTCCGTGCCCGTTCGTTCATTGCGCCCCAATCTTTCTCCAGAATGCGCAAAAGGCAGCTTGTTGGTGGGTCGGGCTTCGATCATTCATTTTCGGTCACCAGCCCGAGGTACAGTACTGTACTGTACATGTACATACGTCAGGCTAATCAATCATACCGGCGCTGTGATATTATTACGGGGCCATGGCTTTTCGCGATCGCAAGTGGCGCTGATTCGTTCGTTCTCGGGCCCATGGCAAACGAGCAGCCTGCCAGATTGGAAGCGAAGAAAACATGTTTGATACTGTTTGGGGAGTCTGTCATCCTGTCGCATCGCCCAGCCTGTCACACCACGACTGTACTGTACCACCGAGCTGAATGAATCCAGCCCATCACCCAACGTACGGAGGCCACCGCCGCATCGTGAACTTCCTCCTGCGAAATGCTACGAGGTGGAAATCAGACGGGCATATACTCCTTCCGGTTCCGCTCTGACTCTTCACCGAACTGCATCGGGTCCATTCACGAGAGCGCACATTCGCGGCTTCTTCAACATCGTCGATACACCATACCCCCAGCGCGGGATTTAGTAAACTCCGCCTTTTTCCTGTCTGGGGAGATTCCCGTCTCGGCCTTTCTATCCAGGAGACTTATTATGCACCGATGTTCGCACAATTCTGCGCTCGGAGACCGCATCTTCCTGATCCGAGAACGATAACTCCGTATTTCGTATCGTCGTATCCGACGCCACGCACTTGGCTTCTCTGCGTGGCTGCGGCTCTTATTGGAACCAGCCATCGGGAACATCAAGGCGACCCATCTTCATATGGGCCAATTATGGGCCAATTATGTATGGGCTCATGCGTTGGCGAGCCGCTACTCGGAATCGAAGTGGCCTTGAAATTCATACCTATGCATTGGTGTTATTCTAAACAACGGCCCAAGTACTCTTTGACGTCCGTCCGGCCTGACGAATGCCGCGACTTCTAAATTCATACCCCCGTAATGTATCCATACTCCCAATATTCCCCAAGGATTTTAAACTCCTCCTTCCTCAGCGCCAGTCAGCTCCCTAATCAATAATTCCAGAGCACCTTGTGATGCAAGACTCTGCTTCCTAATCGCTCATACTCCAGTTGTCCAACCCAGCTCTCATGCGCCTTCATTCTCGCATACACACTTGCTCCCTTCCACACCACAACCTGACCGTCCATTTCTCTCGGACTGGTCCCAACCAAGACCTTATCTGCTAGATCGGGTCGCTTGATTTTCAGCTTCTCTTCTAAAAACGGACCAAACCCAGGCGTCTTTGCACCACCTCCGATGACCATGATACCTCCGAAGAAGTCACGAACTTTCTTATCGTCACCTTTCGCGGCATGTGTAATACTCGTAATGATAGCTGTGTCTAGTGGTGCGACGGGAAGAACTGAATCACGCTCATTGGCAAAATCCTTCTGCGTGCGCGCTAACTGATCCACGAACATCCCCGCAGGAGGACCAGGTGTTCCGCCATTATGAGAGCCGTTGCCGAATTGAAATGAGCTACCATTTGGACCAGGGGAACCACCATTTGTGCCATTTGCTCCAAATACGTACGGCCCTGATGGAACTGGAGTATTAACACCATCGGGTGCCGGGGATCCTGCGGCAGAAGTGACCCGAGAGTTGCCATTGGTTTCGTCCAGGCGGGAAAGAAAGGGATTAGGCTTCTCTTTTGAAGGTGTAGCTAGTTCGATAGTATTGCCATTTGTAATACCTGTGGCTGTTGTGATGAGCGAGGGTTTGATCGAGGTAAGAATGGCGAGCTGGGCTGAGGAGGCAGGATCATCAGGTATATCTGCATCATATGCATTGTATGATCTATCAATGTATTTCCGACGACCAACAAGTTTGTCGCTATTGTCGAAGATTGACGGGTCGAAGAATCCCATAGGAGCTAGAATGACCTCATCGTAGGTTTTAAACTGATATTTATGTGTGGGCTGGTTTGGAGCTCGGAGATGGAAGTTGTAGAGTTGTGGTGATATCTCAGCCTGGTTCATCGTACAAAAGCTGATCTTGAGCTCCTCCGCAAGTAGAAAATCGTAGCGTCGTTTCAGATTAATATCGGAATATGGAAAATGATCGTACAACATCATTTTGATAAAGGTTTCGGTAACATCGTAACCTCCGTATTTGAGATTGATGCGAGAGTCTTCAATGCACATGCCGTCTTCGACACAGCAAATTGATGTCTTCTGAGCACCGATATCCACAATACAAGCGCTTGTATAGCCTGCACCATATGTTGCTGCTAAACTTTCCTGAATAAAACAGACTTGTTTAAATCCAAAACTCTTCAAGCACATATCTAGAGCTTGCTCAACGTATCGCTTGTCATACAAATCTGGAATAACGAAAACACAGCTATACTGTTCCCATTCAACGCTGCTTGCTAACGCGAGTTCTTTTCTGAACGCAGAATCAAGAATACTGTCAAAATCATCAAAGAGATGCTCTCGTGTCAGATAGTCATTTTCGTGGAACCAGCCATTCTGAACTGGCCAGAATAGCTTGTAAGGAGGATCTGAGTTATCTGGCACCCTCATCGCATCCATTCCAGTGAAGAATGACGAGTGGTCTTTGGCATCATCTTTGGTAACATCTGTCCATTCGATTCTCATAGGGTCATTGTGCTCTGGAATCTTCTCTGGTTCAGATCTCCGATTATAATTGACGACCAATTCTTTAGAATTTGGCAGAACTTTGCGCTTGTTTGCTCGCATATCTATCTTGAGGGCCGATGACATGGCGGTAAACTTCTTCGAGAATTCTTCTCCAAATTGCTGCTCTGGTGTCGTATCTAATTTCTGTCTCTTCGGTCGCGGTTCGTACTCTTGTGATTCTGTAATCTTCCACTTTGCAGCGATAGTCATGGGTATACTTTTCGGCAACGCATCGCTTGCAAGACCTATTCGCAGATTTTGACTTCCTGGGTGTATCACAATGATTTTAGAGGAGTCAAAGCCATCACTAGCTTCATCATCTTCTAACTCGCCATCGGCATTTATGGGTATCGGAACATCTGTATTTCCTGTACGTGCAAGAGCTCGGTCTTTATCCTTGGCATTTCGTATCATCCTGTCTCGATTCGCTTCATTCTGAAGGCGGAAGGGGAGTATCTGATCATCACGCTTCATATACTCACTAAGTAATCGTTAGCCGGCGGCATCAGAAAATAGGTCTTCATAGGAAAAAATATGATGTAAAATGGGCAAACTCTATAACAAGATTGGCTGGACTCCCCCCTCTCCGTCTCTAACATTTCCTTCAATATTTGACTTACGTATAGTAATTTTTCTGGTTGATCATCTGGATCTCGGGCCAACTAGATTGCTTCATGCCATTATCGGTCCGTTCGAGGCCTTGTAGTTCGTCAGTAATATCCAATTCCTCTTTGCGATCGCCTTACCCTCTTCGCGCAAAAGCGCCTTGCCTGACTTCTTTCCCACCATGTTGATCTTTTGACCCGAATTTGTATCTGAGGTAGGTACGGAGTCGGGAAGGGAGAATAGGACAAGCGAAGGAGAATGTCGTTCTCTAAGGATGCGGCGGGTAAGATCATCCGCTGTCGGATGCTGAGCGTAGTGATGAAGTTGTCCTCCATCGTTATTATAATGCACTTGCGCTTGGTCCATTTCCAGCGAATTGCCACGACCTAAGGCGGTGAATTCCTTAACCAATGATTGAGTGGTTGATATCCCGGGTAAATGTCGGCCGATCCGGGTTTTCCTTATGAAAGTGATTGAAACTATTGCAGCACATAGATATATCACCAGGTGTCGACCTAGAGCTTGATAGCTCCTTCCTCCTCAGGTGGAAAAGATGTAAAATCATGATATCAATCAGTCACAAAGTTGTGGAGTAGGTAGCATCATCAATAGGACATAATGCACCTCAATCTCAATAGTACGTACTATGCCACGACCTGGTATATTTCATTGAAGCTTCTTACATTGCAATTCCTTTGTCCATTCACAAGCATACAGCCAGATTTGAACTAACATATAAAGATGAGATGCTGCATTCTTCATTATGTTTCTCTCAAAGAAGAAGGATTATCACTGATAATTGTTTAGCACAAATTCCCTGAAAGATCAAGTTTTATAAAGCATTAGATCCTATTCTCAAGCCAAATTCAAATAGCAGCAAGCACCAATATCCCTACAGCTAGCAAATTCCCAACAGCCACTAACGGCTTTGAGCCTCCAGCAGCCAAGGTATAAGCAACAGAGGGCGCAGCTCCTGTTATAGTGCCATTTCTTGAGGAAGTCGGTGACGGAGCTGCACTCGGATATGCTGTCAACAAATCACCACACCCACATTCAACTATCGTACCTGTGGTTGTACTAGGCGATTCCGTTGCTGTAGTTGTCTCAGGTCCATCCTTACTAGTACCTTCCGTCGTCGCTGCAGCTGAAGGAGCAGCAGAAGTAGCTGCGGCAATAGCGTTGCTGATGTAAGTTGATGATAGTGCAGCCTGACATTCGGCATTCACAGCAGATAGAACCTCTGAACCGATGTTAGCAGAGGCCAATCATGGGTAATATCATCTCACGTATTGCATCACTTCCGCAGTCACTAACCACACACGTCGTTGCTTCTGCCTCAATGAGAGCATAATTAGAACTTGTGCATTGGCAGGCAAGGTCACTAGATCCGCAGGTGGTGGCGTTCTTAACAGCATCCGCGATACAACCGGTTGCACAATCCGGAATCTGTGCTGCCACCATACTAGAGAGCCAGAGTAGAGGAAAGACAAAAGCTAAATGATTCATGATGGATGATTGGAGCCACTGGAAAAGGTTCTTTCGCTATATTTCCCAAGGCGAAATAAAGAGGAGAAGAAATGTCTCTCTTTCGGAGGAAGTATGCTTTATAAATACTTAAATGAGGTTGAGAGGACCAGTCTCACCTCAAATTTCCAGCTTCCCATTCAACGGATATTATGTACAACGCTGTAGACGTACTCGCCCGATATTTAGATCACGAATCCTCAAGAACACTCTCGCGATCCTGAATATCGTACACAAGCAGTTGCTTTCCGTAATTTTCCTACGGAAAACTTTGTCGGCCGTGTAAGGGGAGGAGATTAACTTCCAAATGCAGATTTCTGATCCCATGCTTTTCTGTATCCTGTACCACATAAAAGGCGATTCCAGCTCGGTGTGGAGTAATACAGAGATCGGTCAACGATGAAACATACGATAGACTTAAATGGTTACGCTATGTGCCTCCAGGGGCACTGTCTCAGAGTTTATCAACATTTGAAGTTGGAACAGGCCGAGGCTCGAGAGACAAAGAGATGGGATGAGATTGACGGAAATCTTAGTTAACATAGTCTCGGGCGCTCGACAGGTTCTGTAGTGTCATACTTGTTTCCTGTCTTGTGTGAGTAGAGAATTTCTGTGTACTGATTGGTCAGACAGGACGAGATTCCTTCACAGTTCTAAATCCATTCAATACCTGTTAATGTTGGCTGAGAAGAACATCTATGAGCGGCAGAATCATTTGACATGTAGCTTTATCAGTAGCAAAATTGTTGAACTGGGTCGAGTTCAAGTGCTAGTTGCAAATATAATGCGAGTCGTAGTGCACATGAGCTTCGCAGCTCCGTTCAACAATGGGTCTCGGGCTGCCGGGTTGCATTGTACGGGTCCACATTTATAATTCAAATTTTCAAGCGACTTCATGTTTCATTACCAGAGATATGAAAATCTTGAGGCCCGTTTATTTCCTTCGTCATATATACATTTCTGACCACCAGTGGACCGACAATATTTCAGGACTAAGCAATGTTGCCTGCCTCCCCATCTCATCTTCAACGGGAACCAACCGACATCGTCTCATTCAAAGAACAAAATTGAGTCACAGAGTGGATAGCTAATAAAAATTCGATGTTAGAACTGGTACTCTGCCTGGTTCAGGAGTCAAGCTGCCGCTTGTGTCACTCGTATTGGACTAGTCACGAGGCACCAGCCGTTGCCTTGAGTGGCGGCATGGAAACGTGCACCGCACGAGACTTGGTGTCAAGACAAAACGCGTGAGTGTGGATTAACGCGAAGGGTATTTCAAGCAGTGTGAGTATCAAACTCTCTCATCTCAAAGATAAAAGACTCTGTTCTTCCCTCCTTCAAACTCCATCCTGTCTCTCGTTAATGAACAGTCGCACGTCCAATTCAACAAGAGCATTCTACTTATTCATCTCGTACGCTTTGGACTCACTTCTCTCGCTTCTGATACATTATCTTCTCTATCACCTTGATCTTTTTGATTGTGCACTCCCTCCAAGATGGCCATGCCAATTCAGTTGAAGGATGCTATTCAGATCCCTCACATTCCATGCGGATCAGTTAAGGAATTCATCCCGTATTTCGATAAACACAATGATACCTCTATTGCCACCCTGCTTGAGCCTTTCAAATCCTTTGAGTCTGAACTCCGGAAAGTCTACGCCCAACAACCAGGTCATGATGTTGTCAAGGATGGCCATATCAATATGGTTCCTATCTTTGCTGGACATGAGGCGTCTCTCAAGGTTCGAGCAAGAAGTCTTGGAGAAGAGACCGACGAGGAAAAGTCCAAGTATATCATGAATCTTAAGGAACAGGAGCGTAAACCAAACGGAGCACCCGCCATTGTCGCAAACTTCAAGGAGTTTCAGAAAAACTTCAACCTATTTTCGGAATCGTCACTTGTTGATTTGGATTGTGAGTAATACAAATACTGCAAATACTTCAATGCCATCCAATCTTGCAACTTCAAGTCTTTTTATGAAGACTGATATACTAACCAGTAGGCAGGGAACAATCTTGTTGCTGCTGGTTCTTCGGTAACCACTGCCTTGCTTCCTGTTCCCGATAAGTGGGCTTCCAATAAGAGAAGTCTTCGAGAGTATTATCATGACCAACTTGCTCCAGCTAGCGATGTTGATTTGTTCATCTGGGGTTTGAATGAGGAGCAAGCCTTGGAGAAGATAAAGCAGATCGAACAGAGTATCAAGAACAGTATCCTTCATGTAAGTCTCTACTGTTGGAGAAGTAGTCCTTCTCTGTTGTCGTTTCTCGAGCTACTCTGAACTTCTCGTTCCTTCATGCATAGTCATCTCTACTCTCAAAGTGTACAATTAGAATTTGTTAACCTGAGATCTCATAATTAGGAGGTTACTACGATCAGAACCAAGAATGCTATTACTATTGCCAGTCAGTATCCTACACGACATGTTCAGATTGTTCTCCGACTTTATAATTCTATTTCTGAGATCATAACTGGCTTTGACGTCGACTGCGCCTGTGTTTGCTATGACGGGAAACAGGTCTATGCAGCCCCTCGTGCTATTGGTGCCTTCGTCACTCAATGTAATACCATCGATATTACACGTCGGTCACCCTCATACGAGAATCGTCTGTCAAAGTATAGTCATCGAGGATTCGAAGTTCACTGGCCACTTTTGGACAGAACTAGAATTGATCCAGTAAGCTTAATTCTCATACCAATTTGTTATTCTTATCTCTGTCTTTTAGGAGCTGCTAGTTGTTTCAAGAGCACTACGGCTCCGAGAGCTTCTTTCTTTCTAATATTCTTCTCTGAGATCATCAAGATCAAATATTAACTTGCTTACAGACGATCTTCGAAAGATCATTTGGTCGTACTCAAGGTCTCGCCAGACTTTTGATTCTCGAGAAGCTCCCAAAAGCCTTGGACCGCGATCGATGGGTTGATCAAAGACGTGAAGAGCGAGGACGACCTGAGGTGAACAGACCTTGGCGTAATGTCAATTCCTCAAACATTAAGGAAAGAGAAGAAGACGAAGTTGCGGATTGGGCTGTCGACGAGCATGATATAGCATCGTATCATACGATGACAGTTCCGTATGGTCAAAAGTATCATGCTGCCAAAATCAACCGTCTACTTTACGCTAAGGATCTACTCCTCAACGCTGAATGGAACCTGCCCAGTAAGTCCCTTCTAATTCCAGCGACTAAGTCTAAATTTATACAGAGGATCGTGAGGTAAATTTGCATAGACACCCATGTTTCTTTGGAACTGCTGCGGAAGTTCTCGAAGATTGCTGTGGTCACTGTCCTATTCCTAAAACCGATGAAGAGATCGAAGTTGCTGAGGAAGAGACTAGAACTTACATTTCCGGCAAGCTCAAGTTTATTGTCGATGATCCTGGAAGACAAGCTATTGGGTCTTTCAATCCCATCACCGACGATGAGTGGACTACAATGGCTTATGTTGGAGATACCGCTAGGCTCTGTCAAGCTATCGTCGATGGAGATCTTGAACATGTTCAAGACTGGTGTGCTCAAGACGGAGTTGACGTTAATCGACGAGACTATACCGGCCGCACACCACTTCATTTAGCTACCATGGCATCTACACTTGAAATTGTTCAGTGTTTAGTAGATTGTGGTGCCCGATTGACTGCCCGTCTTGTTGATGGCCGGACCGCTTTGCACATTGCTGCGGCTCGCGGAAATGCAGATATGGTCAGAACACTAATGAATAGGAGCTTAGAGAACGAAGATGAGGAGGAGGAGAAGAAAGAAGCTCGCAAGATGGCTAGGAAGGCTAAGCCTAGAAACACAGGTGAGATTGAGGGTTTAGACAAGGATGATGAGGATCTAGAAGATGGTACGAGCTCTGAACCTTCAGAAATTACCCTAGAGAGTGAAGATGAGGATAGAATGACAATGGGCTCGTTTGTCAAGGTTGATAACGCCAGCCAAATTCAAGATGTGAGTATTAATGATTGTTTTAAATCAGTTGCTAATCTACGATAGAATGCTGTTCTTGATGATTCAACAGAAGGACCGGACTTCTATGATGTAGACTGTATCGCTTGGGACTATGGCTTCTCTTCTCTCCATCTTGCAATCTTGAACGGGCATCTTCATATCATTGAATTGCTTGCCTCAGAATATGGAGCCGATGTCATGCTGCCGATCAAGTAAGTAGAACACCTCGCCTGATAATATTTCTAACTTCTCCAGACGTATGGATCCAGGCACGACTAACGCTGGAGGCGCCATCATGACTATTCTTCTTGCAATGACTTTACCAAAGGACAAGGCAATAGAGGTAGTAAGAATGCTTGTTCAACTAGGTGCAAGCTCTGCTCAAGCTGATATGGATCGTTACACTACCTTTCATTATGTAGTCAACGAAAACAACAGCGCTGTTCTGGATACTTTACTGGCAGAAGATCGGCCAGTCGCTCTCAGTGTTGTTAACAATGTTGGGCAACGAAGATATGAAAACCAGGGTTGGACACCTCTGGCAAGCGCCACGCAAAGGGGATATGACGACATGGTTACAAAGTTACTTGCTCATGGTGCAAAACCGACACTGGCCTTCGAGGATTGGGTCAAGACATATTTATCTAGAAATTCATGGGCCAAGAATCAGACGAATGATCAGGTGCAGCATCAATACCGGACCAATGTCACACAGCCTATCATGAACGCCGCGGAAAATCTCCTGATAAAGTCTATCCATGCTCTTTTAGCACATGGTGCGGATCCTCAAACTTTGAATAGTGCTGCATATAATGCACTTCAAAATCCAGGTTCGGCAAGCTATTACATTGCAGAATCACTCCTTGATGTTATCAATAAGAAAATTACAGCTCTGAAGGGGTAAGTATTGATTTTCTTTCATTACTTTCGATTTCTAATGTTTCTAGATATATTTCCTCCAAGGACTACCTACCTAAGGAACCAGAAAAGCTCCGAAGTATGGCATCATATACAAACGGTCTTGAATCTGATACCTATCAGTATTGGACTGCGGCATGCGATTTTCAGACGAAAAAAAAGGAGAACGATGAAGCTTGGAAAGATTGGTTAAAACAATCTGAAACTTACACTCCAGGCTTGGATGAGAAGAAAGCGGCTGTACTTGAAATGATCAAGGAACTCGAGTCTGTCAAAGACGCTCTGATCTTAGCTGGCGCGAAGTCATTCTACGAACAACATCCCAACATTCCAAAAAATACTCAAGCATCATACACACTAGGAGCCCAAGAACAAGTTTCTTATCAAACATCCTTGAAATTCGTCGTTGCTGATCTGAACGACGCTAAGAAAGATGGTTACACTAGATTATTTGAAGCGGTTTGGATTAATGACTCCGAGACTGTGGAAAAGTTAACCCTGGCTCCCTGGGCATGGAAGTCAAATTCAGCGCTTGAGGTACCACTGAAGATTGCTATTCAAGATCACAACGGATTTAGTCCTTTCTCAATTGCTGTGCTTCGTGGCCACAAAGAACTAGCAAAGAAGATCATTACTATTTGCATGACTCAATACCACAAGGATGACGGCATCTCTTCTCGACAGCGCTGGACAATGAGAAACACTGATAGCGCTGATGAGGCCTATTCTGAAGACGAAGATAATGATGGTAAGCTGTTCTCAATTTTTTGCATATGAACTTCTAATATGTTAGATTATAAAAACAACGAGCTAACCAATTTTATTTAGTTCTTCCTATTTTATCAGAATTAGTCAACGAAAATTTCACCATTGACAACCTAGGACACGCAGCTACTCTTGTCAAGAGCGAAGTCTTACCATTAACAATGATCGAATGGCCTTGTTCTTCCGAACGATTTATCGAGTCTCCCAAATCTTTAATTAGTCACAGTGGTCTACAATATAGATCGACTCTTTTCGAGCATGCTGTTGAGACAGATGATAAAGAGTTGTTAAGATTTTTGCTTCAGGTATCCATTGAGCAGCAATCACGACTGGCAGAAGAAGACGGCGGCCAGGAATGCTATACTGTTAATCAGTCTGTTTTCTGGAAAGCAATTCGTTTAGGACGAACGTCAATGTTGACTGATATGATCAAGGTGAGATTATTCTCGATTCATTTCTCAATTTCTGACTGGGCTTTAGACAACTGGTGCAGGTATTTCATTGAATCAACTTGTCAAGACAAGTGGTGCAGAAGTTACCAAAAAGCCAAAATACTATCAAGGTCTTAGTGTTGGTGGAAAGAAGCGAGAAGATTGGGCGCAGGCTCCAGGCCACTATCTCAGAGTTATGGAGGAGAAGATTCCGCCGTTGCTCGATGCCGCTCGATTTGGGTCTATTGACTCTGTTGAATGGTTTATGAGTGACGCTCCATTACGACTATACAAAGAATTTGCTGAAATGAATACGGTAAGCCCTTTCTTGTTTGCCTCTTTTATGAATTTCTGACTATTTGGGGGACATCTCATTCACATGGATGTTTCATCACTCTTTACATTCCGCGTCATATTCTAGAAATTGAAAATGAACATTACTGACTCGAGATCTTGGTGATAGAATGACAAGAGAATTAAGACCTTAAAGGAGGCTGGCAAGTCTTTTGACTCAACAGTTGGGACCTGGTTAGCATTTAAGAGTAAATAAACCGTTCGTATCTCTCACCAGGACTAACAACTTTAGATGATCTCGTTCTGCACAGCGCAATATTATATAGTCCGACGAAGGATGAAGAGTCTTGCCAGCACGTTAGACTCATCGAGTACTTGATGTCAGCTGCGCCAGGAAATCTTGAACGGAAAACAACTGAAGGATGGACACCGTTACACCTCGCCGTCGCTATCCACCGACCAGATATTGTTTCGAGGCTCCTATTGGCAGGAGCAAATCCCACGGTTCGAGATCAACTTCAACGAAACGTAGTTCATCTGATGTTGGTTCGAATCAATGGCGGGGTCCATACTGATGCCAAGACACTCGAAACTATGCTCGAACTCTTCAACAAAGACCATCTCAAGAATATGCTCACAGAGCGATGTGATTACCAACCTTCCGCTCTTACCCCATTAGCTCTCTGGATGTTGAGAAACAACGGCAACTATATTAAATCCGATATAATCGAAGTTCTTGCTAATTATTCCACTGGCGAGGAACTGGAAATGATCAACGGAGAAGGTGATCTACCAGTTCATGTGGCTATCAAGCAAACCTTGAGCACGATCACTCATTCCTTGCTCAAATTGAACCCTTTCGTTCTTTACCGTGAGAACGCAACCGGTCGGACTCCACTCGAGATGTCCAGAGATATCTATCTCGCTTCAAGTGTCGAAAAATATAGCCGCGAACAAGACCGGTGGGGCTACTATAATCACACTCTGAATCGAGTTGCTCTTATCGACAAACCTGCCATTGAGTTTACCAAACAGTCTCCTACACCTACTCCTGAGGAAAGGAAGAAACACACTTGGGACATTTGTGCCGATGTTGATGCAAGAACGGGTAATGATAGCAAGAAGCGGAGATTGGTGAGCTTGTTTGAGGCAAATGAAGTTGCAAAGAGAGTTGGAGGCTATACACCAAGAACCAGATGGGGTGGACATCAGATTGTGGTGAATGGTGGCTTGATTGAAGAGGGCAAGAAGGACCGGGTTGGTGAGTGGTTGAGTGAGGAGCTTCAGGGAATGCAAATGGCGTTGTAGAACGCAAGACATTACTTATATGCGGCTTGCTGAACGGATCGAGTTTGCATCTAGATTGGCAGAGTAGCTCCATGAATTAGCTAGAGGAAAGTGCAATAAAGGTACCTAGGTAACATTTTTTGCCTTTTTTTAAATTTTAATTGAGTCTGCAAGTAGAACATAGCGGAATATCAAGATTGTTAGATGTGTTCCTTTCATTTCCTGTAAGAGTCGTTCATTGCCAAATTTGCCTGGCCGTCCCTTATCGATAAGGAGAGCGATGGTGGGGCTATTCTTAAACCGAGAGGTAATTTACCTGGCATTTCTCAAGTGCGGAACTCATCCGTCAATGAGGATATGGTGCATTCTAAAGTGGATCATTGAAAATAGTGATGCCATCGAGACATATATTATTAAGACTTAGGATTCTATAATTGAGATCTCGGCTTAAGCGTCTTACCTCGGTCTTATTGACAAGATTATAGAGACTTTGACCACCTTCATCTGGAAGTCGCACTCAATCGATACTCGACTTCAGTGATCAAAATGTCACAAGTCCAGTCTCGAGCAGATGCCGAAAAGCTAATTCAACGCAACCCGCACCCCGATTTCAAAGCCGTAGAGGCAAGCAGGGCACCATTTGATAAAAGCCTCGAATGGACCCTCAAGCAGACTGTGAAGCCAGATTGGAAATATGGCGACGGGGCAAATGACGGAGGAGCCAGCTTAAAAATCCCACATATCGAGATTGATCCTTACGAAGAAGGACGACCCGCAGTTTTCAACTACAAGCTGATGATCTCAGCCATCGTTCCACGACCCATCGGCTTCGTCAGTACGAGATCGAAGGATGGAAGCAGCACCAACTTGGCGCCGTTTAGTTATTTCCAGATGATCAACCATGATCCGCCGCTCTTCACAGTCGGGTACTCCGGAGGTTTTGACAATGCAAAGGATTCGCTAAGGAATCTGAAGGAGAGTGAAGAGTGTGTGATAAACATTATCTCGGAGCATTTCATTGAGGCTGCGAATGCTTGCGCTGTAAATGCGCCGTATGGCGAGAGCGAGTGGAGTCTAAGTGGATTGACGCCAGCGGCTTGCACAACGGTCAAGGCGAGCAGAGTAAAGGAAGCAGTTTTTGCCGTTGAGGGAAAGCTCGACTTTATGAAGGAATATGAGAGTAAAGGCACTCCTGGCAAGAAGACTAGTGTTCTTGCTGTTGTCGAAGGAACGAGGTTCTGGGTTCGAGAAGATGCCATTAACGAGGACAAGAACATGGTTGATCCAGCGGTAAGATCTGATCATAACCCGCCTTATTCCTGCTCATGAAGATATATAGATCCTCAAGCCAGTAAGCAGATTAGGTGGCATTACCTATGGGAGAACAACAGAGGGGTTGGAACTTCCAAGACTAGATTACGAGCAGACCGTTAACAAGAATGAGGAAGCTAAGAGATTGGTGAAGCCAAAAGTTGAAGGGCAATAGATATTTTAGCATTCATCAATTATGCCAACCACCAAGCACTCTTTGAGCCTCCTAAGCCTTGATTGCTGTCCTAGCCAAGTACAGCGTGCTAGCGTGAACCCTGTCACTGGCGAACCTCGGCTCGGAAGCTCCAATCTCATCCCCGCAAACCGTACTCAGTCAGCATTCAGAATCGAATTATTATCTTCGCTTCTTAGAATCTTCTCTCTGGTTTCATTCTATTTCAAATCTCTCTCTCTCTAGACTCTATTCAAACACTTGGAGTTTATTCTCAGCATAATTGCAATTCCTCTGCAGCTCTCAAGCCTCTCACAAAATGTCCAAATACGAAACCGAGCTTCACGACTTCCCCAACATCTTCTCTTTGAAAGGGAAAGTAATCGTTGTAACCGGTGGCTCACGAGGTCTAGGTCTCCACGCAGCTTCTGGGTCCGTATTCTCTGATCCCTTATTCTTATCTATTAGCTAATCCTCAGCAGATTCCTTCAAGCCGGCGCAGCCAAAGTCTACATCACCTCCCGCAAAGCCTCCGCTTGCGAAGCGGCGTGCAAAACTCTCAACGCCCTCCCAAACCTCGCACCAGGAGCCCGCGCCATCTCCGTGCCCGCAGACAGCGCCAAGTTCGAGGGAGTGGAACACCTCGTTCGCGAAGTGGCTAAGACGACAGATCACGTAGATATCTTGTTTGCCAACGCAGGAGCTACGTGGGGAGAGGAATTTGATACTCATCCTGACTCAGCGTTTGCCAAAGTTATGGATTTGAATGTTAAGAGTGTGTTTAATACCATCCGGTTATTTGCACCGCTGTTGCAGAAGAACGCGTCGATTGACGATCCCGCGAGGGTTATTATCACGGCTTCCGTAGCTGGGATGGGCGTTGGTACGCTAGGCAAGAATGCTACGTTTGGGTATTCGGCTAGCAAGGCTGCGGTTATTCATCTAGCACGGAATCTGGCCGTGGAGTTGGGTCCGAGACATATCTTGGTCAATTCAATAGCGCCGGGCTTCTTTCCATCCAAGATGGCGAGTGGCTTGATGGAACTTAGTGGTGGGGTGGGTGCTCTGGCTGCGAAAAATCCGAGCAAGAGACTTGGTAAACCTGAAGATATTGCTGGTCTTGTAGTGTTTTTGAGTAGTAGAGCAGCGTCGCACATCAATGGGGCTACTATTACCGTTGATGGAGGGGAGGTTTGGGCTAGAGGAGGAATGATGGAGGCGACGCCGGAGGATACTAAAGCAAAACTTTGAGAGTTGGGAAGGCAATTTAGGTAAATAGTACCATGCAGTTGTATCTCATAGATTTTATGATAAAAGAAAATTGTATCTCTAAATGAATTCTTGTTGGATAAAATTGTGCCGTACAAATAAATTTCATGTCTTCACTACTCCAACATTTTTTGGTCTTGTGTATTCAAAGCTCCACAAAAATAATAGGCTGAGTGCCAACAGCTCAAAAGGACTATCATATAGCAGCAAATAGTAAGCTATGATTACGTATTTTATGTAATGGGATTTATGGGCACTTTGACTTCTAGAGTAAAGAAGAGTTCGCAGAGATATATATAAGAAACATAAGTTGCAGCTCTACTTTAATTTTCTAGCTATCCAGTGACTAGCTATATAAGTATTTTGAAACATGCTCTCGGTATCTTGGATATATGGGGCTCTGATCCCAGATTCCTTCTTTATGATGGAGAATCCAAGCTTTTTGACTAGTGCCACAACTTCTTCATCGGTCAGCTCTACGGCACCGGGATCGGCGATTCCTAAGTTCATGTCAGTGCATACTCTTCTGAGTTAGTATTTAATTACCTTTAGCTTCTTGATGAGAAGAAGGATCTTTCGCCTGTCCGTGTGTCCCAGGAGCATTGTTCTCGAAATGCCAAAGTAGAGGACCTATATTCACCAATAAACCACCAGGGCGTAAACAATTCCTGATGGCTTCAATATATCTAAATATATTTGGAGCTGTATCGAGGAAAAATACTGTGGCGACGGCATCAAATGTGTCCTTGTGTGCTTCTTCTCCATAGAGAAGTAAGAAATCCGAAGCGCTCATGCTCATTTCCCCAGGACTCTTGACACTGGCTAGAACTGTTCCAGGATGTATATCTGGCACTTGGACATTCTGGAAATGATTTGATCTGCTTTTGTGATTTGAGAACGAGTGGGCCCACGGAAAGAGGGTGTGTACTCGAGGTTCGGGACAGTGATTCAGAATATAGGAACTAGCGAGGAGCTGATGAAAACTGATTTCATTGCCTTCTGTGTCAAATCCAGCACAGCATAAATCAAATACAAATCGTCCCAGTCCAGCTCCAGGAACCAGAACTCGCATTTTCTGACCTCCCCGCTTTGTCTTCTCGTCAGTGAGTGCCTTCATCACAGGACCATAGGATGCTTCTCGCTCAGCGGCACCTTCGGCAGACCAATCACGAAAGAATTGGCGAATGGTGCTTCTAGCTTTCTCTAAATCACTTGGGGTAGCCTTTCCGCGCCATACACTGTTTTCAGGGTGCTTGGACGCGTGAGACGGAATACCAAAAGACGCTAGTCCTGATTGCAAAATTGCAAGAGATATTTCTGCATTTTTGTCGATGGCATCATCGACTGAATCCAGAGTGTCCAAATAAGAGAATGGTGGGCTAGCTAAAAGCTCCCAGTGTGCTCTTGGAAGTGCATAGAAGGCTTGCCTTCGAAGATGAGTGGTATTGAAATGGGCGACTTTTGCGTACTGACTAGAAGGCAAATCAGTACCGGGGAATAGAAAATAGTATTAAATAAGGAATAGTATATTTTTGAGATGAGCATTCATATATCGAATACAAATTGCAAGAGAATTGATGCTCTTACTAAAAGGAGTCCAATGCCTGAAAGAGAACTCTCTGCTCATCTGGATCGTCATAAGTTTCCTCATTTCCCTCCCACTCTACTTTGGACATTTTCTCGACCTTCATCCTTTTTAGGATCAGATAAATCATCAAAGAACTGGAAGGGACATGGTGAGAGTGAGAGTGTCGGCATGTGGTTGTTGACTTCCCTCGCAGGGGGCTTCTTAAGCGGTTGCTTAGTCATAGCCTCGCCATTCACGCCTTCTTCTTCAACGGCTTCAACATCCCAATTCATCAACGTTCATCTTCGATTCCAACAGCTCGACCCTGGCTACGGCGTCAAGAACGTAATGGCGGCTCCAGGCACGAAGCTATTGGGAATCACCGCTCCTTTATCACAAGCTCCTCCTACAGACGAGGAGAACAAAGCCACCATTGCTCTTATTGAAGAGTTGAAGCGACAAAACAATTACGAGAGTACCGCGGAAACCCAGAAGCGGTGCGTTTAATCCACGGCAACCTTCTTGCCACACCTCTGTGATTCTGAAACACATGATCTCATCTCTGCCGCTGCGATTTTGTCTGCTAACAAGTCTTATTCAGATCGAAAGTCCTCCAGTCTCTCCAAACTATCACTGAGGAATTTGTGAAGCAGGTCAGCAGAGAACAAGGCAAGCCTGAGACCATCGTTAAGACTGCGGGCGGCAAGATAGTCACATTTGGAAGCTTCAAATTAGGTGTCATTGGTCCAGGATCTGATATTGACACTTTGGTTGTGTGCCCCGCAAATATCACAAAAGATGATTTCTTCAACAAATTTCCAGATCTCCTCAATCAAATGGCTACTGAAGGCCCCATTGAAGAGCTAACAGCGAAACCAGACGCGTTTGCGCCCTGCATTACCCTCAAATATGGTGGGATTGATATCGATCTACTTTTCGGCCGAGTTATGCAGAATCAAGTCCCAAAAGACCTGTCCTTGTTAGATCAAAATATGTTGCGCGGCTTGAATGAGCAGGAAGTTCGCTCTCTGAATGGTATTCGAGTTGCGGATGAAATTTTGAATCTTGTGCCAGAACCTGGAATTTTCAGGACCGCACTTCGAACGATCAAGCTATGGGGCACCCGGCGTGCTATTGCTGGCAATATTTATGGATTTCCTGGCGGTGTTGCATGGGCTATTCTTGTTGCTCGAATTTGTCAGCTCTATCCCAAAGCAACAAGCTCCTTGATTGTTTTGAAATTCTTTCGCATTTTCTCGCAGTGGAACTGGCCAACGCCGGTCGTATTGAAGCCGATTGAATATGGACCATTAAACCTTAGAGTTTGGAACCCTAAGGTATGTCCCCGTACCCTCTTTGTTGATCGTATACCAACCCATCCAGCTTTATCCTTCGGACGGCTACCATATCATGCCAATTATTACCCCAGCTTACCCCTCGATGTGTACCACTCATAATTTTACCTCGTCCACTATGGCAGTTATTATGAAGGAGTTTGAACGAGGTGGTGTAATTACTGAAAAGATTATGATGGGAAAAGCACAGTGGAAGGAACTATTTATGAAACATACCTTTTTCACTCAGGGCTATAAGTACTACCTTTCCGTTGTCTCGGCAAGTAAATCGAAAGAAAACCAAATGATCTGGTCAGGTTTCGTCGAGTCAAAGATTCGGCTCCTTGTTGGTAAGCTTGGAGCTCACCAATCCATCGCTCTGGCCCATCCCTTCAACAAAGGCTTTACTCGAGTCCACAGGTGCCGCACAGCTGAGGAAATGGATCAAGTCAAGAATGGCTCCCTCAAGTTTCATGCCAAGGATATTGCCACTGCTACAACAGGTCATGGTCTTACGCTAGAACCAACCGTTAAGGATGAGTCAACTGAAGCGAAGAAAGAGGAAGAGGAGGGTGTTACATTTGTTTACACGGCAACCCATTATATTGGCTTGCAGTTGAAGGAGGGTAAGTCTCAATACTTGCAAAATCTCACTCCTTACAACTTCGGACTGCTGCACAGTGATAGGGAAACTCCTAGGATTTCAAGACGGATCCACCCAACATGACTTGTGCCGCCACTTGCTAATACATGTAGGTGCCAAATCACTCGATCTTGCAACTGAAGTAGACACTTTCAAAGGAATATGCACATCAACAGATGCATATGATGACGAGGAGAACTCGATAGGAATAGCTCATATCAAGAAGTATAATCCGCATGTCGACCTTTTCTCACGAGCTAATTTTTACCTCAAGCTGCGATTTGCCGGATGATGTTTTCACTGAGGGCGAAGTCAAACCCGTACGACCACAAAAGCAGAAGAAAAAGCGTCCTGCACCTGAGGTATGTAGTTACACCTCTATACTTATGCTGACCACACCTAAGGGTTGGATACGCTCAACTCGGTGCATTTTCCATTTTTGGTCTACAGGTGCTAAGTTGTCATAGGAGTCGAATCAAGCACCCGCCAAAAGACAACAAACATCTGTAGCGGCTGCTGGATAATCCCTGTGCGAAATCCTCCGCCTTCTTTTACCTTCTTCCCAAATTGACCGACATCTAATTGCAGATTTCAGCTTCGTTCGACTACTGTGAACCATGGCAAGCTCCCACTGCAGTGCAGCATCTTTGCTGAATTACCAAAAAAAAAAAAACCTCCCTACTAATAAACCAGACTCAACCGAGTCGAGTGAGGGATACTGTAAGACTTGCCGAGTTTCCTACCCCATGTCTCATACTTGGGAGTTTCGTGACATAAAATGGTAAACGGAACTGGGCGATACACATTGCCAAATCAACTTCAGGGAGCATTTCATGCGCAGGCGTTCATAGAGCATCGGAGAAGGTCTATTGCAGCGTCACAGCAACACGATAGCGACTGGCAAAGATGGGATTCAGGACAGATGAGATACAGGCACCTGTAACTAGCATCCAATATAATTCATTTCAGAGACCACGAGTCTCAAAACATTTACTTGAGCAGTGTGCCTGTCTCAAGTGACTTTACTGGGCGCAGTTGCATTTTTCTCGTGATAATAATTTACAGATCACATTCAGTAATTTTCTGGCAGCGCAACTTGAAATAAAACATAAAGTCTTTCGATACAGGCAGTAACTAGAGAGCACGTTGCACCATAGTTGGGTATCGCTGAATTTTGCAACTACGTCAGCGGCCATTTACCCTGCGACCCATGATTCCCTGCGTCAGCCGCGGATTCTCGACAGCGCCTAGCTATCAAGCCTTCTGATTTATTTACCTCTTACAGCTCAAGCACTCATGAACTCGAGTCTGTAGTGTTTAAATTCTCCCTCCTCCCTCCTTCCTCCTCCTTCATTATGTCTCTGTAAAACATTTTGCTACTACAAGCTGGCTCCTCCATTTCGGTCTGGAGCTGCAGGACAGCCTCACCACCGTCAGAGCCTTTTAAGATACCTATTTGCTCATCCACAGCAGTCTGCACGAACTAGATTTGCCAATTTCCGCCTCGATACACTCCCGTATTACAAGCATCGAGCGCAGTCTCGCATCTACAGTTATATCCTTAAGCGTCAGAGGCGGAAGCAAGAGAGGAAGGCTGCGGGTTGGACTATCGTTGATCTGCTACGACGCCGTGGCCGTAAGACATTCAGTACTCCCCAAAACAATGAGACTGTAAAACAACTCAAAGTGACCATGTCTGGTAATTTCACCAGTGGCGGCGATAGCAGCGGTTATGGTGAGGGAAGGGAGCGTGGAGCTCGCAGGAAGAAGCTCGCGGGGTATCTAAAGGCAGCAAATGATATCCGACAGTCATACCAACAATCCTACACGGAGAAATGGGGCGCAGGTAACGGAGACTTTGACGATGATTCAAGGGACATACCGGGCTCGTTTCCAGATGTTGCTATTGTATCACATGGCGATGAACAACTTGTTCTCTTCCCTTCGTATGCTAGGCGGCACACCAAAGAAAGGCCGAATCCAGATGCAAAGAGGGGCGCGACCAGCGATTCAGATGGGCCTGGTGATGGTGAATATTGGGCCAGAGAGTGGCAGAAATTTGAGGATGATAGGGCTATAGTTGACGTGGATGTTCGAGGTTGGATTTATTCCCCCCATCGAGGACCTATGACGAGGAGGAATAGACTTCTCATTGGCTTGGCTCGTCAGCTAAGTGGCATACCAGCTCCCAAACAACCAAGCAGAGAACAGAGTCCAGAACCATCATCTCTATTATCGAGACACAAAGAGCACGAAGCTCGTCGTGAACAGGAGAAGATTGCAGCTGAAGCCGAACAAATTCTGAGGCGTGGAGAGGGCGAAGAAAACGTTGCCTCTCAAGGAGGTTATAGCGAGAGACCAAGGAACGGTGAGGACGAAGAAAGCATTTATGGCGATAAGCTGAGATCACGAACCATCACTCCCTCTGTTGGTGCAGACCAACCTCCGGGACCAGGACATCTGTCGAAACGTGCTTCTTGGAATCAACCCGCGGATATGAGTGAAGCCGAGTTACTTACAGCTAATTCGCATCTAATGGCACGCCTGAGACCATTCTTGACGAATCCTTTAGTATCAACGCCTATCACAATATTTTTTTACAATGAAACCACTTCCGTCTCCCGGACCGTCATCACTAATGAAGCTGGTCACTTTAATATGAGAGCACCGCTCGAATTTGTACCAACCCATGTTAGAGTGTTAGCGTCTGAGGGATTATCAGCAACGGCAGACGTTAAGATCACTGAAATAAAGGGTGTAAGCTTGATTAGTGATGTCGACGATACCATTAAACATTCATCCATTGGTTCAGGAGCACGAGAGATTTTTAGGAATGCCTTTATTCGAGATCTGGCAGATCTTACTATCGAAGGGGTCAGAGAATGGTACAACACTCTGTATGATATGGGTGTTGGTATTCATTATGTTAGTAATTCTCCATGGCAACTTTTCCCTGTTCTGGTCAGTTTCTTTCGAGTCGCTGGTCTCCCTCCAGGATCGTACCATTTGAAACAATATAGCGGAATGCTTCAAGGAATATTCGAACCTGTAGCAGAGAGAAAAAAAGGAACTCTAGAGAAAATCATGCGAGACTTCCCTGAGCGAAGGTTTATACTTGTTGGCGACAGTGGCGAAGCAGACCTAGAAGTGTATACAGACGTGGTTCTTGCAAACCCAGGCAAGATTATTGCTATCTTTATCCGAGATGTAACTACGCCGGAAAGCCAAGGCTTCTTTGACTCAGCAATGGGACCACTCAGTGGTGATCACGAAAGAAGTAGAGCAAAAGCTTCTCGAAATCCATCTATAGATAGCCGCATATCGCCTCGCCTAAGTCCAACAGACTCTCCAGAGCAACGACCCGCCCTTCCTCGACGGCCTAATACTGAAGTTACGCTGCAGACTAGTGATGGACCGGCAATGGGCAAACTTATTGACATCGATGACGAACCTGAACAATTGGACATTCACAGTTCGCATCGCCAAGTAATGCCCAGATCTGCTTCAACAACCGGTCTTCTTGATTCACCAAGAAGGAAGTCAGCACCAGAAACCAGCAGCCGAGCAGCGCCTCCTCGACCAGCAAAGCCTCTAGCCCTCCGAGGTGCTCCGAATACTAGCCCTGATACTATAACGGCCAGCAGTAAGAGCAATCCGCCGCCGCCACCAAAGCCGCGCCGCTCCAACATCCAACCAGACGCTCCTCAAGCGCATCCGTTGAAACAAACTCAAGCTTCAGCAGATTTTAACCTGTCAGAAGATACCTATCTCACAAGCGCAAGACACAAAGTCTCTGCAGCTTATAATTCTCTCCCTGAGATGAGATCCTACATACCTGGCCGGGGATCCGCTTCCGAGACACCATCAATTTCTGACAAACCACCACCTCCACCTCGTCGAGGGACTGGCACTTCATCACTCAACGCAGTCACCAAGCGCATGTCGTGGAACGGGAACAGCACTGACACGTCAGACGATGAAACGTACCGCCCGAACCATACCGTACCCGTGAGCAAGAAATTAGATCTCTGGAAGCGTCGCTGGAAGAGAGCAAAAGATATTTTAGACTCGCAAGGTGTGGTGCTTAGAGGATGGAAAGTGGGTAGTGATGTCTGCTTGGAAGCGATACAGTTAGTTGAGAAGAATTTGAGTGATATGCAAGTGGAGGGGTATGGAGGACGGAATGGGAAGGGAAAGATGGGACATGGTGGAGGGGAGGTTAAAGTTAAGGATTTAAAGAGGTGATAATGAACAACTTGGGCGGTTGGACGTTGCTTTCAAATATATACTTTATGTTTTGGAAACAAGAATAATTCAAAAGCGTTAACTCTACTCAACTTCCATCCACTTGGCAACAATAGCTAGAATTTTTAACTCTAAAAGGTAGGAATTGACTTCTCTCCTTTCCCGGACGTTAATCTTATCTATGTGTAGATTTGTTTATGGCTCCTTACAATCTTTAGAAGAAGGCTGAAATACCTACTAAAGGAAAGCGATGGATGGAAAGCATCATGCCCTCAACATACCTCTAGGATCATAAATTTGGCAAGTCGAGCTTCCATAGCTTCCTTTCCAAACCTAAGAGAAGTCATATAGCATGAGTCCGCAGTATGTAGATACAACGCACAGTATCCTAAAGCCGATCCTATTGAGTCTAGACTATATAAGTCTACAGTTTATCATGAATCATGGTATCCGAGCGCCGTGAATGCATTCCTTATCCTAAACCCACGATTTCTCACAGCTTCACACCTCCGGTCTCATCGACCAACTCCACCTTCTCATTCTCATTCCCATTCTCGCTCTCTTTATCTTTTTCTACAACCGCTTCCTCAAACTCATCCCCCGTCGTTACCCCATCAGTTTCTTCTTCTGTGGCAGTTCCGCCATCACCCTCTGTCCTTCGTAACAGACTCCTCATATCATCTTCACTGAGAATGCTTTCGATACTGCCTCTCCGGATATTGATTCTTGTCTCCTTCCTGCCCTTCTCAATCATGCGCTCAACCTTCATTCTATTGGCCAAGAACTTGAGTTTGGGGAACGCACTCTGCTGGCCTACGTGTAACATACGGGCAAGTTGTTTGGGATTGGGATCACTTAGAATGCGCCAGAAATCGGAGATGATGGAGCGGGGCCAAATGGTGATGGTTCCACTAAATTGTTGGAGCCAGATCTCACTCCAGTCTTGACCTAGTGGTCGAGGAAGTAGCTCTAAGTGGCGAACGACTTTCAACCATTTGTTCAGGTCGAGTTTGAGATATTGCTCAGTAGCGGAACCGAGGAATCCACCTCGCCAGCCACGACCGCGACGATGTGTTACGGGCTGGCCAACGGAGCCCCGAGAGGAGAAGAAAAAAAGGTTGATGTGGGGATTCACTTGTGAAACGATGCTGAAATTGACGTTGAAGTGGAGGTTGAGTGCTTTGAGGGGGATATCAGTGCGAAGACTGCCATCTTTCCATTTGTGGCCGAAAGAGTATGGGACAAGTGTTCCATCTCGAGTTTTCATCATGAGAACTACTGGGTTCAAAATGCCAGGAACCGCGGCTGAGGCGAGAACTGCAGACCAGATTACACAGTCTGGACTAGTTAGATAGTTGGTGAGAATTCTAAACTATGATCAGCACTTGTCATCTGTACTGGAGTAGTAACTCACGTAGGAGAATGGGGATCAGCTGGAACACAAGATACATTCAAGATTCTCCCAGTCCTCTCATAGGCTTCACGAAACGTCATGCTCCCTCTCGTAAACCAGCTGCACCTCTTTGCCCAATCCACCGAGTCAAATCTGGCACCTGTTTTCCACCATCTGGGTATCCAAGTAGTCAAGGGCTCTGAACAAGCAGTGATTTTGTCCGCAAGAGCTGGGACTAGCAACTGCTTCAGCTCTTCGTTGGTCCGCGTTGCTGCCAGTGCTGCAATCAAGGCGCCGCCAGAAGTTCCTGTAATCACCTCCGGCAAAAGATTCGCATCGAGGAGTGCTTTTACCACACCGAAGTGGTAATACGCAAAAGAACCGCCTCCAGATAAACATAATGCCGTTCTTCCAAAGTTGGTGTGCATGCGTTTGAACAGCGTTCGCTTCTCTTCAGCACCGAGCTGGTCGGCATCAGCCAGTATTCTTACACCTCGCTCAACTGAGGCTACATTAGCATTGTACATGTAGGAGAAGATCTCAACCTACCCTCGTCTATAAATTCCTGGACTAGATTCTTGGTCCCGTAATAAGTCTGCGAATACAGTCTCGAATTCTCTACGCCAACAAAGTTATTCTTCACACACGCCTCAATCAATGCCTTCAGATCCTCCACTGCTTTCTCTCTCTCCTTGTCTCCGTTTCCGTTTCTGCCACTCTGCACATTCGCCTCAATCTTTCTCCTACACTTGCGAATCTGATCCAGCACCCTCCTCACAGTCTTGCTATCATAGTATGCATACTGATCGTCGACCTTCCACTTATCATTCCCAAGAAAGGTATCCAGGTCTCTCGCGGCAGCGACCCAATCCGTATAATTCGTGGCTGCCTGCAATTTCCTCCTCAAATTCTCCCTCTTCCCTCTCCACGCAATGAAATGCTCGTAGAGCCAGATATACAGTCTGGTAAGCATATAACTAACCCCCAGCCCCGCAATCCATGTGCCTACGATGCCCAGCAATGGCCATGCAAGGAGAGGGTAGAGGTATCCTTCGCGGGTCTCATCACTGCTTCTTCTTTGTTTCCGCCTCCGCTTCCCCATCTTCTTCCGCGGTGTAACGGGCGCCCAGTCATTCTGCGCGGTAATAAACAGGCTCTCTCGACTCTTAGATCCTTCTCCTCTGACCAGCCTGGTCCGGCCAGAATCAACGCTCCCACGACCTAGACTGGGGCTTCTCGGGCTTTTAGGCGAGGCGAGGAGGTCCTCCGTCGAAGGGGAAGGATCAGGCGCTGAGAGCGCATCTGCGAAGGCTTGCAAATCATCTGCAGAGAGAAAGTCACGGTCATAGTCCGGGAGAAGGGAGGGGTCAAAGCCTTCTGGGCTGTCGGGCGCGGGGCCATTGGTGCTACGTCTTAAGTCGGCCATGATTGTGGTACTTATATCGTGGTTGACGTGGAGCTTCCATCTGCAGCGTGGCGGGTCATTATGGATGGAGCAAGAATGAACGCAAGGAGCCGGTGCCTGGGTTTGGGTTTGTTTATTAGAAACTAAGATTGTACATCTGTTGGGGAAATGGTCGGTGGCTCGAGCATGACGTCGGTACGAGATGCCGAGGGATGGCAAAATCTCCGATTTGGATACCGCTTGATATTTCATCTTGATACGCTTCTCTCAACGAACGGGTTAATTTGGCATCTAACCTCTGCTACGTTATACTCTGGTCGGAAAACGTGGTGTTTCGATAGCGGTGCGGGAGAATGTGCCCTGTCTCCTAACCAACCCATTCCTCCATCACCCAGACGTAGCAAAAAGTCGGCGAGCTTGAAAAGAGGAAATTTGATCGCGATACTATGCTGTGATACAAATATGCTGGCTATTTCTTTCTTAGGGGATTTGGACCTTCCATCTTCAAAAGACCTTAGCCAGAAAGCACGCAAGACGACCTTTATAAACTCCGCCCATCATAACTTGCTCAATTGGAAACCTCTTGCCTCATAGCCTCTTCTGATTATCCCAAGTCGTTGATCTGCCTATCTAAACATATTGTGACAACCATCTAATGCCTTCGCCGTAACCTATTCACATGTTAGATTTTGAATATGTGTAAATTTTGGCAGCACCTACCCTGCCTCATGACAACAGAGCACATGAAAACCTCAATAGGCCTAATACCCTCAAGAGGAACCTTGCCCTTGCCCGTCGTTTGATATAAGCCCAGCTGATGTCTCAACTCATCTTCGCTGACGGCGTCGGGGTGATCGATCTTGTTGCCCAAAACAACGAACGGGACTTTGCTCAACTCTTCCATGCTCAACAGGGCATCAAGTTCTGCTTTTGATTCTGGTAGACGTTCATGGTCCTTGGCGTCGACAAGAAATACGATCCCCGAAACCTCGGGGAAATAGTCCTTCCAGAGACGGCGGGCTAATCCGGTGAGCAGAAACTCAGTAACGATAGAGGCAAAATCACAAACCTTGTTGATGTCCGCCTAAGTCGAATGTTGTAAATTTCACATTGCCAATCGCAAGCTCTTCAGATGCTGGGCAATAGTTAGCCATGCGCACGTGCTTGTTGCCTCGAGACCCGTTGCCTCGAGTACTCACTGGGGTGAAGTGTAGGTTGGAGGATAGCAACTCGATCATTCTACCCGGAGAATATACATTAGCAAGTTATACAACAAATGACAGATAACACCAATCCATATACTGGAAGGGCTGCTGGCGTATTTCCACACCTCTCTCGACGTACCTTCAACATATGCAAAAGAGTTGTCTTTCCGGCGTTATCGAGGCCGAGGAAGAGGAGTTTAGCATGCTTGTTCAAGAGGCCAAGTGATGCCAGCGTGTCCCAAACTGTAAGGAAGAAAAAATGTCAGTTTCAAGGCCGACATGATTCTTTGAAACCAAGTTTCCTGCAAGGTAACTTACACCAGTTGACAATCCACATCTTGCTCTATTTCTGCGAGTAACTTAAGAAGGGTAGATTGGGAATCGAAGCGGGATTGGTTTGTGGAAATATTGTTGTCGCGAGATCTTGCAGCGGCCTAGAAGTTCTTGGGGTCAATCTGGCGTTGTCAAGAATCAAGCTGCACGCTAAAATGTTGATGCCTTCTGACAGGCGAGGCACCATGAGGCATCAACGAAAGTGGCAACATATCATCAACAGGTCACGTATCGGGTGAGTTGTAAGTAAAAGTTCTTGAATATTATGAGAGCAAAAATCCAAACCGTCATGCGAAAAGATGACATTGCAAGACAGGTTCATTGCCTATTCTTAGTTCATATTCTACATCATGTCCTATAGACCGAAAAGATTACATTCTCTAAAGCTATTATTATGAAGCGCAAATTTAATATAGACGATGAAAGTGAAAGGAGCAGCTCAATACGATGTTGTATAAGACTTCATTGTTGGAGCTAATAAGCTCAACGAGTGGCTATTATGAACCACTCAGCCAGCTTCAACCAAACAGTCTCAAAATTGACCCTCTTGCCGTATGCTACCGACGCTATGCTATGCTCTCAATGGGTCCAAACAATGATCCAACATCCGTCCCAAACCCGGGGTATGATGCAATGCGATTCATGTTTCGCTCTGTAGGGCGCCAACATTCATCTTGATAAAGTGTGTAAGAAGCTTGGACTTATGTACAAGACCCTCGATCCGTCTCGAAAATCGACGATGCGGATGGGGAAGAATCAAAAATATACAAATGAAAGATATGTAGTGTTCAAGCAGACATCATATACGGATCATTGGCTCCAGTCTTGCCAGCCATGAGTAGTCCTAGTTCACGCATCCTCTCAGCTCCTTTGCCTGGTTGAGGTCGTCGCTCCGTGTGAACTTTGTTCTTCCGATTTTGGAGAAACTTTTCTTTCCGCCGTTGGCGTCGTTGTTCAAGGCCTTTGACGATATCAATGGCGCCTCGGACATGACCATCATTGTTTTCACTGCCATCGTTTCCATTCGCAGCAACTAGGCGAGCTGCGTGGTAAGCACGACAAAAAGCGTTCGGGGTGCGAGGAAGCGATTTGGTATGCGTGAGACCGGGTCGAGATCCAAGTGGTGCGAAAGTGATAGCGTGGCTACTTGCTGTAGGTGAAGCAGGTGGAGATTGAATCATGCGAGCTGGAGGGGGTGAACGCATCCTTTTAGGCGAGTTGCCAAATAGTTTGCGAGGAGGCGGTGAACGAAGGCGATGCTTAGCGGGAGGAGGAGAATGTAGTCTCCGAGGAGGTGGAGGCGAATGAATTCTCCTAGGGGAGTGCTGAGGTGATTTACGTCGCGGATTTGTTCGACGTCGACCCAACCGCTCGTCCTCAGATTCCTCAAACTTTCCATGAATCCAAACATGCTCGTCACTGTCGTGAGCAGCGTCATCAACATCATTCTCATCTTCCTCCTCAAGATCCGAAGTTGGAAAGCTAGGATCAATGTCTTGAGGAGTGAGTTTATGCTTGGCATGCTTTCTGGCTTCCATACAGGAAACATAAGCGTCTTCCAAAGGACGATCTTCATCAAGAGTCCCGCAAACAAAGTCTGTGCTGTCTGGGAGGTCTGGTGTACCGGGTCGTATTTTGATGGGACGACGACGTATCTTTTTCCTCCCATTAGAGAGCTCCATGTGATTCAATGAATCAATCGAGGAGACAGAAGCAGCTCTATGAGCTGAAGGTCGATACGTGCTGGCTTCTCCATTACCGCGTAGTCGCCTTCCGGGTGTCCAGAACGCAAACTCTCCTCCACCGTCACTCTCATCATCAGATTCAGCAAATCCAGCTTCATTATCAGTCTCATTTCCGTCGGAAGCATCATCTTCTGAGTTTTCGAACTCCTCCTCCTCCTCCTCCTCCTCCTCCTCCTCCTCCTCCTCCTCTTCTTCCTCTTCCTCCTCTTCCTCGTTCTCATCCTCGTCGAATCCATCTCCATCTTCCGAATCATTCACTTCCTCATCTTCCTCATCTTCTTCCATCGCTTCCTCCTCTGCTTCGTTTCCAAGACGACGGATGGCATTCTCCATCTTAAGTGTATCATTGATAGTCAACTTAGTTTTGGGTACCTCAACATCCTTGCGAATCCAGTCATCCTCCTGAAGTTCTTCGCTCGCAAACTCATGGAACCTAGTGGCCTCGGAAGATTGAATGGTTTTCTCATCCGCGATGATATACTTAGGCTTCGCCCGTACCGCTACGGGACTTTGAGAAGCACGTCTAATAGTCGCCGTTGTTTCCCGATGAATTCGGGATGCAGACCCGGGACGTGGTGATTTTCGTGGTATAGACGGCGATCGATTCGATCGTTTCAGGGCGTCTGTTGATTTTGATTGAGGTGGAGTGGTTGCTTCGACCTTGACGAGCTTGTCTGATGGCTTCGGCCCTGGACAGGCAAACTTAATCGTGCATTTTCGTGGCTGCTGAGGCTGAGGAGCAACAATGGCCGTTGGGGTGGGTTCTTCCTGCGGTGATGTGGAGCTCGTGACGCCAGCTTTAGAGGAATTACCCTTGTTTCCATCACACATGAAGGTGATGCAACGTTTCCTAGCAGGAGCGGCTGCGACAGGTGACTGTGGCTTGGGGGACACATCGACGGTGCTGGGGATTCTTTGAAACTCTTTGTCCTCCGTTTTCACTGTTGTGGTTAGATTACGAGGGCTGGTTTTTGAAACTATCGTGTAGGGAGCAAAGCTTGTGTATGTTGCTCTTGGAATGGGTGGGCTTGGTGTATTTGTGCGAGCTGGACTTGTCAAGCCGCCGTCGCTGGTGAGCTCAGCAGTTGATGCGAGGCTGGCATTGCTCATCATTGAACGCCGACGAGTGAGGTCTGTCGTAGCGTGGACTTCGGACTTGTGATTTTCGGGCTCGCTCTTATTTTGGAAAGCTTTAGTGAGTAGCGACTCCTTGTGACTCGAAGTCATTGGAATCGAAGATTTGGCGAAGGAGGCTTGAGCCGCTTTTTGATTGATCTGACTGTCTGGTGGTTCGTCCACATCTGCTGCCAGATCTTCGTCCGCTACAAGTGGTAGGGTGGCAACAGCAGCGTTGCTACGCCATGTTAAGAAGTCGGTCAACCCCATCTTGTGATTCTGAGCACGATACAAGTTCATATCAGATCAGAAAAAGTACCCAAAAAATACCAACTAGAAGTAATCCCGTCGTCGCACTCAACGGCTGTATTAAAAGTTGAAGTATAGTCGTGACTCCGTAGTTGAATGGGTGGCGAGTGTGAAGATATGTGTAACGCGACTCGAAGATCAATCTTGTAGACTCTCAATACGATGGTTCTAATCGAGGACTCGACAGGAGCATACACAGATGTGTGTAGTCGTCAATAGGTCTACGAGGTAATGTCGAAGACCGTTGGGATTGGGCGTCCGTGAGGACTACGCAGGCTATAAATTGGAGAGCATGTTGAGGTTGAAGAGAATCCGGTTGTACTTCGAAGAAGCAAAAAGGACGAGGCGGATTCGACTTGGCGATTGACGATTGTTGCTGAGAAGGATTGTTCACTAAGCTGTTGTTTTGTCTTGACTCGTAAAAGGTAGGAGTGCAGGGCTCGGATCAAGGTAAGACTGTGAGATCACTTTGACTAATAAGTGACGAGCTGGCTGGTACGAACAGGATGGCGAAGCTGCTTGGCTTGCACAGGATCCACGCGCACACAATCTCGGCCAGCTGCCCGGGGAGTGTTGTTTCAATTCTGCCTGTATGGACGCAGCGGAGGTTGGAGATGAGTGGAGTGGAGTTGTGGTGGTGGTAGAAGAGGTGAAGTGGGAGAGAGGGAACTTGGGTGGTGACCGCGAGAAAGAGGGTCCTTCTTGAGTAGAAGCGGCTAGTGAGTAGCCACTGATGAATGATTCTAGCGCCGCCCTGATTTGGTACTGGTTCCAATGAACAAAGACTTCAAATTTTGCAAAATTTTCTTTGGTTTCTATTTGCTATGATAAAAGGTTGCTGAATGCGAACGCCGTCATCCCCCCCGGACTAAGCAATCAAAGAACTGTCACCCTCGTGTAAGCTGCTTCGGTCTGGTGAGAAGAATCTTGCTTCGAATGCTTTGTCACAGCTCACCACGCCGAGTTTCCGCATTTCTCCGAGTCGTTAAATGATCAGTCTTTGAACCCGAAACAGATCAACCACGGCCGAGCCATTCATTTTACTTAGCTTGTCGCGGCACTGGGGCATCTGCGAAGATCTCATCGCCCAGCAAGTCTTGACTTGGCAAGGTGCTCAACGGTACAAGACTGCTAGACCCGCCCAGCGTGCCAGTATACTGCGGGGTCCTAGATTGAAACGTCGTCTCGCAGCGTGGGGGCCTTTTCTATCAGCGTCAAATTTGCAATATTGATGTGTTAGGATGAGATCTGTGTTCAGAGCTTAACTTCTGCTAAACTCCTAGCAGCTCGCCTCGTTCGAAGCTTTCACATGTCGGACTGGTATCGGCAGAGATCCAGATCTTTTCCCTCTGGGCTGCCGTCTTCATACGCCATGTTCGAGGTCACTTGGTGTTCCTCAAACTGGACTGACCGTGGCTGCGCGCATGAACCTCTACGAAGTCTTTGCGAGCCTTTCCCGGATAGTGAAATCGTCCAATGAGCATTCTGTAGTTTGAGTCTTGATCGAACTGACAGGCCTCGAGATTGGAGAGCCCTCATCCTGACCGCCAAAAGGATGTACCCCACATTCTTCATGGCGAAAACTGGACCTCACAACATGGTCTCATCTTCAAAATTCAACTTGACATGTCGTTTTTTGTAAGACCTTGTCTCCCCTGCTGCATACCTGCAGATTTCAGCACAAGTCCCTATTTTGGACTCCCTCCAATAAGTTTCAATAAGCATGCTGCTCGAGGACCTGGAGGGGCATCTCCGGGTCGGTGGTCATGATGTTGCATTAGACTATACAAGTTCTCGTGGTGCTGATCGTGGGTCCTTCAGGGTCAGAGTATCGTAGGAGGGAAGCGGTGAAAGATCATGCTCATGAGGGCAGCAGGGCTTCGGAAGGGAGGCTTGCGAGGCTCGGCTTCTACACTCTGTACACCGCATATCCTCGGTATCTCCTGTATGTGGTGAGACGTTGATCCAGCAGAAGATCGTGAAACTCTTTTCCATTTCCCCCTTGCTAGCCAACGCTACTAACTGCCAAATACACTCGTACGCGTTGTAACCATATGCACAGAACCGTAAAATCTGCAGTAGTTGACATGCTGTTGTGCCAGCGCTATGCGAGGCGATGGCGATTGAGGTTGAGCATGAGGGATTAATGACCACCAGTCGTTTTCGAGATCCACCTTCGAGAGAAGCTTTCGCGGCATGCTGCTTTGGGCATTCCCGTCAAGCTTCGGATTAGTCTCGGACACGAACCGAGAGCGAAGAGCGAAAAATGAGGCCACGGGATCTTTTGACTTCTCTGCACGTGACTACTACATATCTCAAGCTATTACAATGCTCTCTAGGTAGTGTTTGAGATAACAAGAGTTTTAAAGGCTATTAAAGACACTGAGAAATCAAAAGGGGATGATGCAGAACTATAGTCACATGACTCATTAAATTTCAGCCTCACAAGCGAGTCGCGAACAGCAAGTAATGCTCCATTGTCGAGTCAACAACGTCAATCTCAATTGAATCCTCAACCCATCATGAACTCCCTCCGTATTGCTCGTACAGCTCTACGAGCCCGTCATGCAGCTATCAGGGCACCTCTGCAACGTAGAGGTTATGCTGAGGCTGTTTCGGATAAGGTTGGGACATCCGAACAGATTTTGCGGCCATTGCTAATTCATTCCCCAGATTAAGTTAAGCTTAGCTCTGCCACATCAAGTGCGTTTCCTATCATCGGTTGATTCTTTAGTGTGGGAATATCTTGATCGACGCAAGTTCGGAACTCTTTGGATAGAAGATAGATGGGATATATACCTCGGAAGCACATCAGCTAACTGGATCCACCCATAGTCGGTTTACAAGTCACAAGATGTTGTTCAAGTCAACATTCCGGCAGAATCAGGCGAGATGGGTGTTCTCGCAAATCACGTACCCTCGATTGAACAATTGAAACCTGGTCTCATTGAGGTTATTGAGGAGAGTGGTGGAAGCAAGCAGTTCTTCCGTAAGACCGAATGAATCGATACACATCTTCTGTGGCTAATATAGATGTGCAGTTTCTGGAGGGTTTGCAATTGTTCAGCCAAACTCGGAATTGAGCATCAATGCTGTTGAAGGATATGCTTTGGAAGATTTCAGTATCGAGAATGTGAGATCACAACTTGCAGAAGCGCAGAAGATTGCAGGTGGTAGTGGCAGTGAGCAGGATATTGCGGAGGCCAAGATTGAGATTGAGGTAAGCTACAATCAAAGCGTCGGCCAAGCTGCCACTAATAATATATAGGTGTTGGAGAGCTTGCAAGCTGCACTAAAGTAAGGCGGTCATTAGGGAAGCATGAGAGACTATAGAAGAAGCGGAACTGTATATCATTGTTTGTCTAATGCATTTTATGAATGCTACCTTTTCTCCACAAGCCACAATATTGGCAACTGAAGTGCTCCTTCCTTTTTCATAATTTTTTTTAAACCTCTTGCGGTACGTTTCCAAATTGTGAATCCTACAAACCACTTCCTATGTTGGACTCAAATTTATCGATATGCAAAACTGGGCATAGAGCATTGTGTCTATCTCCTCATTCCATTCTTTATCCATATCAGCAACCTGCATCCTTGCATCCAGTCTGTTATGCTGCCCATTGTTCAATCGTACAACCAATTATGAGGCTAGATGGCCGCAATGAACGAGTCTAGGGGAGCAAATTTGACCCCAGCATCAACCTCGTCACCGTCAAACCGCAAGGATGTTGTCCCAAATATCATACCTCCAGGGACAGTTGCGACACGTATTCAGTATCTACAGAGTCTTTCACGCCGCCCATCTAAGTCCCGAACACCACCGTTCAGGAGATATCCCCGTGATGATTCACACACTACATTTGGAAGGCGTGTAACCCCTCGATTTGGCTTGCCAGCACTTCGAAATACGAAACCAGACGAAGGATCACAATTTGAAACAAGACACTCATTTCAAGGTCTTAGGACGCCCAGAACCAAACATGCTGAAGACCATGGCAACACTGGCTCCACCCAATCCCCTAGAATAAATGAGGAGCCTAAGCCTAAAGACATCGTACCCAGAACAGATGCTACAGTCCGATGGGCGAGGTTCTCCCGGAGCAAAGCGACTCGCAGTATGGGACGCAAATTTACGAGTTCGGACTCATCAATGTTGAAAGAGACGAATTGTAAGGTCAGCCCACTCATATGTTGTTCGAACATGTCCAGCTTCCGCAGCGCGGTGTCCGGAGATAATCAAGAAAACGGAGACACATTAGATATACAGCAAGGTGTTGAAAATTCAGATTCGACAATTACTACCACTTCCACACTCCGCCGAAAGAGTGTCCGAGATTTATTTGATCAATACGGCATTGAACGACCTGAAGGTCTTGCATCTTCTAAGGAGACTTGTCAGGGAGTAGATCATTTTCCAATCCGCCATCGCCGAGATTGCCACCTTTGCTCCTGGGTGAATGCCGGCATGTCAATCAACTGTCGGAAATGTGGACACGACTTTTGTTCCAAATGTAACAACTTATCTCCATTGCCAAATGGTGAAAAAGAGAGACATTCGGACTTTATCGAAACTTCTAAAGTAGGAAAACCTTTAACTAGTCCTTGCCCAGATCCATTACAGCCTGACAATCAGCCTGACGGAACTGTAAGGAAACGATCTAGCACAAAGAGATGTCCAGTCTATGTGGAACAAGTTGTAAAACCAAGGAAAACTTCTCCTCGACAGGACATAGTCAGACTAGGGTTTGCAGCTCCTCTCCCGGAGAGAGAGGTACAGAGGAGCGTGAAGGATTCTCCCTTCTTAATTGCAGATTTACTCTATCCTAGCCAAGCACTCCAACTGTTCCTTGCAGAGACAGACAATGGCTATATCGCTGACTCTAGTATGGCCGATGACAACTTGAACATGTCAGCCCAGCTATGCCCATCAACGATGGTTACTTCACAAACTGCTTGCCCTACTAGACCACAATCTCAGGTAATGCCTGTTTCGATGCTATTGGATCAGCCCTCCCAGCGCTTGACGAGGCAAGGGTCTCTTGGTCCGCTCTGCATAAAGTATGTGCAATGTCACGGATATCCAAGAACTGGCCACTCTCGCAATGGAAGCCCGGTAAGTTCAGGCATAGTTGGTGAGTGTCAGCACTGTCTTGACGACTGTCATTGTGCAGCCTGTCAAAATGTACACCATCATGTGAGATGTTGCGTTCATGTCGATCATGACAGTCTTCTTCATCATCATCAAATACAACAGAAATCGATCATACCGTCAGCATCTATATCGATCCCAGAGAAAGCCGAACCGGCATCACCAGCGGAGAAACAAACAGATCGAGAGTTGCAAATCGAGCCAATCTCTCAGAAAGGAAATACTCCGGACCCAGTGGACATGAGGCCAAGATCCTTACTAGGCGTACCATGCTCGACTACCAATTATGGAGCGAGACAAGAGAACTCAAGCCGGCCAGTGTCAGCGGATGATTATTTAGGTTCTCCAGAGGAAGTCTTGTTTTTGAAGCCCAATCAGCACAAGAAACAAGCTTTTCCTTGCTCAGAACCCTCGAGTTCTATGGAACTACCACCCCTAAACCCGCATCCTCAGACTGAAGGTCATCAAATTGTGACATCTTTGGAGAGTCTAAAGGGAGAAACACCGGCTCTAGAGGGAAGTGGTGCGAAAACTGCATTCGCTGCCAAAGACCGATCCGAGTCAAGTACAATGCCTTGCGTAATAGCTAAGGAGCTGGTTCCACGCCCAATTAAACGTTCAAGTCGAAGCTCCACCGCAAAACGAGCCCATAGAAAAGCATCAAGACGTCTCTCCGCTATGTTCCAACTCAAATCAATGAGTCCGGTCCCTCTTTTGAACCAGAAACTGAAGGAACACCAGGAAGACTTGAAAAGAATAGATCGAAAAGTGGAAGCTGGCATTGCTTGTGGCTCTGTTAGGAGACGTGTATCAAATTTCGAGCATGAACAGCTAGTCAATGGCGTGTCTCGCACTTTCAAGATTGACAGGATCGCTAGTTTGGATCGCACTCAAGGTGAAGAAAAGCAGTCGAAACTCAAACCAGTTGATGAGGAAGCAAGTCCACTTTGTAAGAATGAAGATCACGAGTTTGCAAACGAGCATTTATTGTATGAAGATAAGTTAATCACAGAGATAGATGGAAGCGATTCAAAATCCAAGCATGAATCGTGGATTCAACCGGCAGTAAAGAATTCGACTGAGGATGACTGCTGTGGAAAATGTCGTGTCATTGAGAAAAGCAATATGAATGACTTGGGGGACCTGAAAATAGAGTGTGTCACGGTTATCCTTCAATTTGAAGGAAGAGCGGACATGGTTTTCAAGGCATTGTCTTGGACAGATGGACAAACAACTATGTGAGATGACAGACTGAGGCATGAAGCGTGGTCAACCAGGGTTTAGACTTCCTAGAGCAATTGCAACACAAATGGAACTTGACTATCTCCTAGCTAAGTGCTATTTTCGAGTTCGAGTAGGATGTTGAAATTTGTGAGATGGTGTGTCTAAGTTCGAAACCTGAATGCGTCTACTGATAAGGCTAACTGTAAGTAAGCTATACAAGACTCCCATGATTTCCAACCTAGGGTCTGTATAAGCTACTAAGGGCGTCTTGCTTTCCAGTGCGAGGTGCTATACCTAGGAGCACCATGCCTTTTCACGCCTATTCTGCGGGTTTTGGCATCGATGTCTGTGGCCTGGTCCATCATTCCGATGCAGTGAACGTTCGTTCCACACTGTGCCTTTCAGATCCTCATCAGCCTGCTTCCAAGGCGTGCTCATCCAAAAATCCTACCTATGCTCATCACTCCTCACCACACATCCTCAGGCAACACTTCAAAACTCTCCCCATTCTCCCTGACATGTTTCCGATGCACATCTCTCCTCAAAGGTTTCCTCATATCATAAGCATCCTCACCCTTCCCCTCCTCCTCTCCACCCTCCGCGTTCAAGTCCTCACTATAGTACTCCTTGACCGTTCTGTAGACACTATATCCCAGTCCTCTATAGAGCTGCTGCGCAATCTTATTACTCTTCCTCACGTACAGATCCACAAACCAGGCATCGTATTCATCACCCGCGACTTCCAGACTCGAGGATAGAGTGCGTGCTAGGCCCTGCCGACGAGCGTGCGGTGCTACTGTCAAGGCTGTGATGTGCGCGTGGAAAGGCAGATAGTGGGGGGAGGAGAGGTAGTAACTTGGAGAGGATTCGAGCTTTCCCATAAGATACCCTGATGGGTGTCCACTGGGTGAAGTGGCCAGGGTGAAGAGGTGTGGCCAACGTGCGAGGTAGCTAAAGTAGAAATTCAGGTCGTAGGTTTCGGTCAAGGGATCGAGGTTGGTGGGGTTGAAGTGGAAGACGTCGGTGGCGTGGAAGGGGCGGAGGGAGGTCATTTGGAGGAAGATGCTGGTGTGGTGATGTTGGATGCTGAGCCGTATGCCGGTGTTGAGGCATCAGGTGCTGGGGATTTGATTTCTCGTGGTTTTCGTCACAGTCGCTTCTCGAATTCGTGATTCGTACAGTATGCCGATTCTGTTCCTTGCGGAAATGTCCGCCCTCACCTCCTCCTCCTCCTCCTCCTCCTCCTCCTCCTCCTCCTCCTCCTCACTTGCATCTCCAAGGCAAAAAGGAAATAAAAATATAATCGCGTCTCAAGAGTCGTCCCAAGAGCAAGTCAGGCACCAAAAACATCGTCTCGCTTCCTTGCGCATTGAATGTTGAAGCCGGGGGGAACAATCGCCGAGAGACCAGCACACGTCCATAAGTCAAGCAGATATATGCCCTTCCCCTTCAGCGAGACAACAATGACCTGGTGAAGACGCCCTCATCCCTGTCTCTTCGTTTCCTCTGCCAACTACGCCCCTAAAAATATCCGGTGTCTCCTTATCGAACAGTACCCGTCGCTGCCGACCCGGTCAAGACGTGCATTTACCTCAGCTTTTTCTTCGGGAGTCCAAATTCGAGACATATTGGACAAACGAATAGCGAACTCAGGTCAGGAATAATTCTAAGGAAGAGAGATCAAGCTAGAGCAACAGTTACACATCATGCCTTCTCCACAAACACCCAGACACAGTAGGCATCCCTCAAATATCGATCTTACCTACACATCACCCCAATCCACCCATTCACGCAGACACTCCAAAGCCTCAGTCCACAGTCCCATCACACCCAGTCGAAACCATTTCTCGCGATCCGACTCCATCAATGTAGATCGCGATGTCTTCAGCAGCGGTGGACCAGGAGCACAGTCAAACGGCCTTGGGAATCTCGCTGATGAGCTGGCAGATGCATGGGAGAGTGGAGAGGAGGATGAGGACGGGGAACCAGATATGAATTTCCAGGATGGAGGAAGGGATGAAGATGAGGAAGATGGAGGGGTGGCACCTACGAGGGATAGTGGCGTGGATGTTTCTTCTTCGCCGGTGCAAGCTATAACTAAAGCCATGACTCTCTCACCACCGACACCAACAGCGAGAGGCCACAGGAGACAACCTTCTGAATATGACGGGAGTGATTACGGAGGCGATTCTGATCTTGAGAGTCCTGGGATTCCACCCGGGTTGGTGGCCAGGATGGATATGGTAGAGAGTTTGGCACGTCGAGGGACAGAGAATAATGGAACTGAGAGAGACGGCGTTGTGAAGAGAGTCATTGAAGGATTAAGAGATTTAGGAGGACAATCTGGTGTTGAAGGTGGTGCTACCAGGTTTGTTTCTCTACCTTGAGAACTATGTTACTATACTAACTGAACTACAGACTCATCACCGCCCACTCCGCTCTTTCCACCCATCTTCTTCACCAAACCCGCCTCCTCCAATCCCTCTCCTACGCTGTCTTCTCTCCAATTGCCGCTCCTCCCGATTCAGAATTCATCGACGAGCTCCTCCCTCTCTTACTGAGCATAAGCGAAAGCATGCCCCGCCCCACCACCACAGCATTCAACTCTCTAACCCAACTCCATTCCATGACTGCGGATCTGGTGCAAACACTAAACTACCTCTCTGATACTCTCCATATGTCTAGACAGACGACCACGACTGCTACGAGGCGGCTTAGGAGCGCAAGGGAATTGGTGGCTGAGATGAAGAAGGAAGAGGAGGCGAGAGAGGAGGGCGAGAGGTGGCTGACGAGGGGGAATTGGAGTGAGAGGTTAGGAAAGAGAGAGTGTGCCGGGGTATGTGGTGATGTAGTTGGGGGTTTCGAAGAGGTCTGTAACGGATGGAGAGCAAGACTAGTAGCTCAGGCAGAGGCAGTCGGTGCTTGATGACAGACGAAGAACGGAACTGATCTTCAATAAGCAATTACGGATGAATGATAGGATTGGAGTAAAGGTTGCATATGCGAGGTCATTGAATTACTTGAAGGGGCGTTTGAGGTGTGCATGAATCGATGACGAATGAACTGACGGATGGGGGTGGTCGCATAATATTCCAGTGTCGTTCTTGTTGGGATAGATAGTGTGATAGATTTGTGGTCTAGAGAAAACCCATCGAGAATACCTTATTTGTAGATGTACTATAGGGACTGTGGATTTCGTTTCCGAGAGTGAGATAATGAAATGGATATGCATTTTGGAGTAGCCTTGGGGGATGAGATGCTGTTAAGGGAAATTCCCTTTCCTCGCAGAAATTGATTGCTTACCGGAAATATCGAGAGCGGTGCTTTACTCTCTTGGTTGATGGATGGGAGGTACTTGCAAACCCAATCTCATCTCCCGGTTTTCATTGTACCTAAGAAACACGGACTTTATTTCCATGTCGTCCTTAACTCACTCAAGTTCTCTGATTCCTTACCTCCACTCTCCGCCTGCTGCCTGCATAATTCGCTGCGCTGCAAGACAAACCTCACCGGTCATCAGACTCATCGCACTCCTCCCCAGGCGGACAGGACGCGGCTGCAGTCCCACTCTCATCAACGGTCACCTCTACACCCAGCGGGTTGAAATTGGCTTGGTTTAGGGAGACGGTCTGCGGGATGACGGTGTTGAGAGTTGCTGTGGTTGTGGTTGGGAATGATTCTGGGTCTCCGGAGGGTCTGGAGGTTCCTGCTCTTGGGGCTGGAGGCTCGGTTGTGGGTTCTGGAGATGTGTTGGTCTAAGAAATAGGAATTTGTGAGGGTGTGTGCATTAGATAAGTACCTTTCTGGCGGTCGACGTGTCCTAGGTTGCGGGTTGGGTCGATGATGTCCCTGACGCGGCGTTTGAGCTCTTTGGCTTCTATGAGGTGTAAGAAGAGGCGGATTTGAGAGTTTGGAGAGGAACTGATAGGTGAAAACAAGGAAAAGATGAGTTAATGAAATTAAGACGATGGAATGTCAGACAACGAATGAAGATACAACCACTTACCAGGGAAACCGCCTTCCGCCTTTCGATCCCAGAGAAGATGCCTCTGAATCATAGCCATCCCATCCGAGGAGATGTCTTCTGCTTGGAATAGGTGAACATTAAAAGTACCGCCTGTAGCTGGTTGGAGTGCAACTTCGCCGATGGAGTTGGAAAAGGTGGAGAGGAGCTCTTGGGCGACTGTAATGTGGTTAGCCAAGGACTTTTTCTTCTCAGGGCTGAGATGAGAGGATTTTTCAATACTCACACCATGCTGCGCGTAGCATCCTATAAGCTGGTTAGTATATGATCTTGTTTGGTTTTGATAAGGGACATTGGAGATGAGAAGTGGTATTCTCATGATATGGTTAAGAGACAAGAAGAAGCAGTCCTAAGTTAGTGGAAGGGAAACCCCAATTTTGATGAAATTCAGCTTACCAGTGACACTGAGTACAGTACTCAATCACTATCCGAGGGAACTTCGTTGCTGTGACGTCGGCCATATCTCTTGTGTAGATATCTGGCTGTACGTAACCGGGTTTGACTCTATGGTGCTACGATCAAGGCTTCTGTGTATAGTGAGATAAAGAGTTTGAATGATGAAATACTTGGACGGTCGGTTGGAAAGGGGATTCTTGAGGTTCATCAATATGAGGACCTAACCTACGAGAAATTCGCCTCCCCCTCTTTCTTCGCTTATGGACCCCGCTAAAAACACAAGCTTCACGTCCCCTATTTGCCATTTTATTGAAATCAATAACTCGTATAGTTGAAGTGAGGACCAGAGACTTTAAATCTTCAAGAAACCGCCCTCTATAGCTCATTCTGGAACAGAATAGATCTCTCTTAAGCAGTAAGAATTTAGGCGATTTCATCCTCTCGCCCAACAGCGACGGGCATTACTTAACTTACTTCCTTTTTCTCTTCTTGGCCTTTAGCAAATCCAACTGTTGCTCCGGGTCCATAATTTAGGTTTTACTCTTCTCATACTCTCTCTGCATATCTGAAGTATCACCTGCATGCCTCTCCTTCATAGTTTCGACCCATTCTCCTTTGTTTTGCGTGAAAGCCTTCGTTGCTTCCTCTTCTTGTTCGCGAAACTCGTCTAAAAAGCCGTGTTTCAGAGAGGATTTATGAAAGCATATAGATTTGATTTCTAAAACATGACTATGAAAGAAACTACAAACTGGCAATGTTAAGCTTATTTAGATCACAGTTATTATTAAGCATGCTCATGGAGATCGAGTTTTGAGGGACTGGAAATTGGCAATTTCCAAATACTTGAAAATATATCCTGTATTATTTTGTAGCGCTAGGAAGTTTTAAAGAAGGAGTTGTTAGGACGGTAAATACCCATTGTAGCCTAAGCCACTCATTCGCTGACCTTACGTCTCTTCTGCTCTGGACTTACCATATCTCTTGAAAAGATATTATCATCTAAGACGCTATCATCGGAGTCTTCGAGATTCGCTATCTTTCTCTTTTGTGGGCTGTTTGTATTTCTAGTGCCTGCCTTCCTTTGAGCAATCTGAATGGCTTTGTTTCGGACATACAGCTCGAGGTCGTTCAGTGTAATATCGATACTACTATTGCTTGCACGGTTATCTCGGTCGGCCTGCTTTTGTACCGGCTGCATCTTCAAATGGTACTTGGTCAGTTTGCGGGTGAGATAGTATCTGAACTCATAAGGGGGACGAGGAGCTCCGCTTTCCCAAGAGAACCGCTGTATGTAGTTTTCCGCAATATCTAACATGCCAGGGTGGTCTCGAGTAATGGCCATCTTGTTCCTACCTTCTGGAAAAGTTCGAGTATCAGGTTGGACATTAAAGGTCCTACAGAGTTGTGGGAAATCGAAAAACTTTTCCATGCACCAAAGGTGTGCATATCCAGCACAGTGGAAAGGATCGATCTTTGGGTGTTTTGAGAATTGCTCGTCCAATGCAACGCGGAAATCGCCTTTCAAGATCGTATTGTGAGATTCCGGACAGTCTATAAATCGACACTTTGCAGAGACTGAATTGGGATACCTCGTTGCTGAGTCTGCCGGTACTGATTGAATCCAGAGAATGAGACCAGAATTCTTCGCATCCGGGACTGGATTACCATTGATGTAGTTCAAAGGGTGACACTGAATAAAATAGACAATCTGTTCTTTTGTGAGTAATAATTGTGGGAGTAGCTCACCTTGGTCTGTATATTGGAAGAGATGTTGGCCATCTGGGGTCTTTGGACCCCAAGAAGCGGGTTTTGCCGCAAGAGGTTGATAGTACTTTGACGGATCAAAGTTCAGCCTGTTTTGAGATCGCCGATTCTTCCCTCGCTGAACTACAATATCGAGATTCTCATTGACAATTTCATCAGGTGCATCTATATCCAAACCGGGTTGGCGTGTTAGTTGTTGACCTTGAGGACCGAGTTCCACTTCCAAAGCCTCTCGTAAAGCAGCTTCAAACTCGCGGTCTTGACGCTCTGCTTCTTGTTCTCGCTGGTGCTTTTGCTGCTCTAATGCTTTTTCCAACGCTTTTTGCAGCTCATCATCAAACGGATGCCTTAAACTGTCGATGACTGATAGAGGCATCTCTGGACTTTTAAATGAGTTGAGAATATTATTTAGATATATGCCATCTTCATAAGCTGTAGGAGCTGTGGATGGTATAACCAGTTCTGGGCGACGAACCGGTGATTTATCAAACACAATAATTTCTCTGGGTAAACGTTCTTCCAGAGGATTGTTCTGCGTAGGTTGAGATATGTTAAAATCAAGGGCAAGAAATTCCTCAAATGTGAGGTCATGAATTGGTTGCAAGTCTGTAGCAGGTTCCGGGATCGCTTCTAGGGGGCTGTCCACTGGAATCCAAAAGGGGATATTTGAATTGTCAGCCAGGTAGGCTGAGAAGTCAAAATTGGCGTCTATAGGAGCACTCAGGACGTCTTGTTCGTTGATTTGATCCATATTGAATGACTTTAGTTGTAGATATACTAGGTCGATGAAATAATGAAATAAGAATTGCACGATCCGGTCGTGGCTCAACTGAGAATTTGGATGACAAAAGATGGAGAGAAAGTAAGGAATGCAGAACAACAAGAGAAAAAAAAGAGACAGTCCAGTCTATTAAATTCATGGGTCGTCACTCACAAAGAAAATTGTGCTTTGTCTTCGGCATTCACGAGAAATAAAGAAGACTTAGAAACAAAAAGGTTATAAATAGAAGTGAAAGATCTCTTTGAAGGAATTGATAGTGAGATTTCTTGTAACGAGGGCTCGATGTCGACTGCTGTCAAGGACAAAGAAGGCCATTGACTGTCAAAGAACCACTTCAGAGGAGGCTATCTCGGTTGAGATTTTGAGTCGCTTGGGTAGACACTGCAACGACTTCAGCGTTGATATTACAGTCCTGACTGCTTGGCATTGGCTATTGCAATACTTAATTTGTATGAGGGAACTTAGTGACAAGCCCTCACGTGTTGCGCAGTAAGATTCATCGAGTCACAGTCACTAAATGACCCATCATCAGTATGTTTCCATTAGATCAAATGTTGGATGTTAGATTGGATATGTAGCAAAGTTCAGAAGGTCTCCAAGACGTATCCACACGGGTAGTTAAGAACAGGTCTGTGATAATAATCTTTGTTTTTCTCATCATTTTGCGATATCTTGAAGGATGAGGGGAGGAGTATAAAGTTAAGACTCACGATATATAGGAATTGAATATAGTCAATGGCGGTGACCATTTCAACCCAGGCATGTCAAGTGCTTCTCAGAACAATTGGCGGGTTGCGTGCGCTTGAGCACATGATGCCGAGTTCATGAACATAATCAAAACTCGGGTATGACTCTATGTAGAGTCTGTGGTTGACGGAAATATCACCAAAGCATGATGGTCGTGAGAAGAAGGTTCCAAGATAGAAATTTCGAGGTGTGGGACATGCATTCCGACTAAGCCGAACAAGGTTAGGGGCTAATGACGGCACGCGAGCCAAGTTTAATAGATGAATACAGCGTGCGGTCATTGACGGAGCAGACGCCCGTTGCCGCTGCGTTTTGGCTAAAGAATGCTGTCCCTTCGCTGCCTCGATTACGACAGTGACTTTACTTGGATATCAATCGGCTCCTCTTCAAGCTCATGTTATCTATAATTTGCGATCCTCTTTTAACACCCGGACCCTGAAATTCAAGGGACTGGCTTCCGAAGCCATTCCCACGAAAGGTTGTCAAGATGGAGGCAAACAACCCAGAGCTGCAAGAAAAGCTGCAGCAGTTAGAACATGAACTAGAGGTAAGTCGAAATTGTCTTTAGTCCGGATTATGGCGTATGAGCCTGTCGCGCGTTTCATAAAAATGCTTCAACTTGGGTGACCATTTTCTCGAGAAATACTAACTTTTCTGAATTTATAGGATGGGGACATTACCGAAAAAGGGTTTGTGATATCCAACCCAGCCAGCATTGAAAATCACTCATATCCTGTACACCGTTATTCAGTATAGCCCTTACCTGACTGCCGTAGATATCAGAAACGCCGCACAATTCTGCTGTCGCACTACTTGGGGTCACCTCCTGTTGAGACTCGAGGACTACGAATCCATTCTCCTGATCACACCGTACACCCTTCAAACGATGGCTCTCGTAATGCATCACTTGCAGCACTCAATGCCAATTCCCGGGAATCTTCAGAAGCATACAGCTCAAGGCCAGAAGTCCCGCCACAGTCGCCGGCGAGATCAGGATCTGCAGGACGATTAGATACAATGGCCAGCGATTATGGAGGGTATGGGAATCAGCGTGGGCAGGAGAGTAACTTTTCATATGCAGGTCCGCCCTCACAACTTCGATTAGGTGTTCATAATCCTGCGCAAAGACAATCGTCATATGGGAATGAGACTTTCCTGCCATCAAATCCGGCGCAAAGCGCAAATTTGGTGGAATCAAGCATGACAATGGCATCAACAAAATCAGGAGCAAACTACTCATTTAACCCAGCCACGCAACCTGGGTACATCGAGCAAGGAGATATATATGATAGTCGAGCAGAAACGATGCTTGGCGAGTCTCAGCAAGGTTACTTTTCTGACTTCGCTGGCCAACAAGGTTATGACCATCCCCCACCCTCATATGGTGGAGGGCCGCATAGATATTCCTCAAGTGATGCTTTCTCACCGACAGCGGCAATGGCACCGCCAATGCTGAGTACAAGCGACCTGCCCCCGCCCGCTGCACTTGAGTACCAAATGCCATTGGAACCAAGAGATATTCCGTTCGCTGTGTACGATCCTCGAGATGGTAACGTTCCAATGTCGAGTTTTGACAACATAGCCGCCGTACTCAGACACCGAAGTCGAGCCAATCCAAAATCACCTGCATATTGGGTTTTGGATGCCAAAGGAAAAGAAATATCTTCAATTGTCTGGGAGAAACTTGCTAGCAGAGCCGAGAAGGTTGCGCAAGTCATTCGAGACAAAAGCTCCTTATACCGTGGAGACAGGGTAGCGTTGATTTACCGAGATACCGAGATTATCGACTTTGCTATTGCTCTACTTGGTTGTTTTATTGCTGGCGTTGTTGCAGTTCCTATCAACGATCTCGAAGATTATGCCAAGCTTAATCTGATACTTACCTCTACTCAAGCGCATCTTGCCCTCACGACTGATAACAATTTGAAAGCATTTCAACGGGACATTACTACACAGAAGTTGAATTGGCCTCGAGGCGTAGAATGGTGGAAAACCAACGAGTTCGGGAGTTTCCATCCCAAAAAGAAAGACGACGTGCCTGCCCTTGCAGTTCCAGACCTAGCGTATATCGAGTTTTCACGTGCACCAACGGGAGATCTGCGTGGTGTCGTAATGAGCCATCGTACAATAATGCACCAGATGGGGTGCCTTAGTGCCATACTATCAACTGTACCCACTGGATCTCAAGGTGACACTTTCAACGCAGGTTTAAGAGACAAGAACGGCAGGCTTATGGCTGGAAGTGGTGATTTGGGAGAGATTATGATATCCTACTTAGACCCAAGACAAGGAATCGGCATGATTCTCGGAGTCTTGTTGACAGTGTATGGTGGACACACGACCGTTTGGATGGAGAACAAAGCAGTTGAAGTTCCAGGTCTCTACGCACATCTCATTACAAAATACAGAGCAACTTTGATGGTTGCAGACTATCCAGGATTGAAAAGAGCTGCCTATAATTATCAACAAGACCCCATGACAACCAGGAACTTTAAAAAAGGAATGGAACCAAATTTCCAAAAAGTTAAACTATGTCTGATAGACACATTGACGGTTGATAGTGAATTTCATGAGGTTTTGGCAGACCGATGGCTCCGGCCAATGCGAAATCCACGAGCGCGAGAACTGGTTGCTCCAATGCTATGTCTTCCAGAGCACGGAGGAATGGTCATAAGTATGCGAGATTGGTTGGGCGGAGAAGAGCGGATGGGCTGTCCACTCAAACTTGACATGGGTTCAGACTCAGATTCACCAATCGATGAAAAAGCTGGAGAGAAAGAGAAGGACAAATCTCCTGGTAGTGGATTTGGAAGCCTCATTGGTGGAGGAACAACAACTCCAGCTGAAAAACAAGGACGGACAGAATTAAGCGAAGTTCTCCTTGATAGAGAGGCTTTGAAAACCAATGAAGTTGTTGTTGTTGCAATCGGGGAGGAGGCTCGAAAGAAAGCAAGCAGCGAGCCGGGCACCGTCCGAGTCGGAGCTTTCGGTTTTCCTATTCCAGATGCTACCTTAGCAGTAGTAGATCCAGAAACCGGCTTGCTTGCTTCCTCGCACTCTGTTGGCGAAATCTGGGTGGATTCTCCATCTTTATCTGGAGGATTTTGGGCTCTGCCAAAGCACACGGAGCAAATATTCCATGCAAGACCATACAAATTCGAACCAGGGGATCCAACACCGATGATGGTTGAGCCTGAATTCTTGCGAACAGGACTCTTAGGAACTGTTATTGAGGGAAAGATCTTCGTTCTAGGTCTGTATGAAGATCGGATACGACAAAAGGTCGAATGGGTCGAGCATGGACATGAGATTGCTGAGCATCGTTATTTTTTCGTACAACACATTATCGTCAGCATTATGAAGAATGTGCCAAAGATTTACGATTGCTCTGCTTTCGATATATTTGTCAATGACGAGCATCTACCCATTGTGTTATTGGAGTCTCAATCAGCGTCAACAGCACCAGCCACTTCTGGTGGGCCTCCTCGGCAACTGGATACCGCTCTTCTTGACTCACTATCCGAAAGATGTATGGAGGTCTTACTGCAAGAACATCATCTTAGAGTTTATTGTGTCATGATCACTGCGCCGAATACGTTACCTAAAGTTTTTAAAAATGGCCGAAGAGAAATTGGTAACATGCTTTGTCGGAGAGAATTTGACCTTGGAAACCTCCCATGCGTTCATGTCAAATTCGGAGTTGAAAGGGCAGTTTTGAACCTCCCCATCGGGGTTGATCCTATAGGTGGCATTTGGTCTCCTATTGCATCCCAAACACGGGAGGATATTCTCTCACCAGGTGACAAGCAATATTCAGGTATTGACCGCAGAGAAGTGGTGATTGACGACCGCACCTCAACCCCTTTAAATAATTTCACAAGCATTGTCGACTTGCTCCAATGGAGGGTGGCACGCCAGGCGGAAGAGCTATCATATTGCACCATTGATGGTAGGGGAAAGGAAGGTAAAGGCATCACCTGGAAGAAATTCGATACAAAGGTCTCGGCTGTGGCCATGTACTTGAAAAATAAAGTCAAAATCCGGCCAGGAGATCATCTAATTCTTATGTACACCCATTCAGAGGACTTTGTTTATGCTGTTCACGCATGTTTCTGTCTAGGTGCCACAGCCATCCCAATGGCACCTCTGGATCAAAATCGCCTGAACGAGGATGCTCCAGCGTTTCTTCATATGGTATCAGACTATGTTGTAAAGGCAGTTCTCGTTAACCAAGATGTTGATCATCTACTGAAGCAGAAGACTGTGTCGCAACATATCAAGCAATCCGCTCAGGTACTAAAAGTTTCGGTCCCAAGTATATACAATACAACAAAGCCACCTAAACAAAACAATGGATGTAGAGACCTAGGCCTTACAATGCAGCCCACATGGGTTCAACCTGGATATCCGGTCTTAGTGTGGACATATTGGACTCCAGACCAGCGTCGTATTGCAGTTCAATTGGGCCACGATATTATTATGGGCATGTGCAAAGTGCAGAAGGAAACTTGCCAAATGACGAGTTCCAGACCTGTTCTAGGCTGTGTTCGAAGTACCAGCGGTCTTGGATTCATCCATTCTTGTTTGATGGGAATATTTGTGGGTGCACCTACATACCTTGTTTCTCCAGTCGAGTTCGCACAGAACCCGGTTTCGTTGTTCTTGACGCTGTCAAGATATAAGATCAAAGACACATATGCAACTCCACAGATGCTTGACCATGCCATGGCAATTATGCCAGGGAAAGGATTTACTCTTCATGAGCTGAAGAATATGATGATCTCGGCAGAAAGTAGACCTCGCGTTGATGTGTTCCAGAAAGTTCGTCTTCATTTCGCACAGACTGGCCTCGACCGCACCGCTATTAACACCATATACTCCCATGTTATCAATCCCATGATTGCTTCTCGTTCTTACATGTGCATTGAGCCTATTGAACTCTGGCTTGACACAGCGGCGCTCCGACGGGGTATGATCTATCCGGTTGACCCAGACACAGACCCCAAGTCACTTCTTGTTCAAGACTCAGGAATGGTGCCTGTATCAACTCAGATTGCTATTGTCAATCCTGAAAGCAGAGGGCTGTGTCACGACGGAGAGTACGGTGAAATCTGGGTTGATTCAGAGGCATGCGCCAAAGCATTTTACGGCTCAAAAGATCCTTTTGATGCCGAGAAATTTGACGGTCGCACTATTGATGGTGATCCAACTGTTCAGTATGTTCGTACAGGAGACCTCGGATTTCTACATAATGTGAGCAGACCGATCGGACCCAATGGCGCTCAAGTTGATATGCAAGTGCTTTTTGTTCTTGGTAATATTGGCGAAACTTTTGAAATCAATGGATTATCCCACTTTCCTATGGATATCGAATATTCGGTGGAGAAGTGCCACAGAAACATTGTCCCCGGAGGCTGGTAAGTTGAATTCATCCTTTGAGGATATCTATAGCTAACACTGGGAAGTGCCGTATTCCAAGCTGGCGGATTAATAGTAGTGTTAGTCGAAGTTGGTCGCAAAGCATATCTCGCATCAATTGTACCTGTTATCGTAAATGCTATCTTGAACGAGCATCAAATCGTGGTTGATATTGTCGCATTTGTCAATAGAGGGGATTTTCCACGCTCAAGACTTGGCGAGAAGCAGAGAGGAAAGATTTTAGCCAGCTGGGTGACGCGTAAGATGCGAACGATGGCTCAGTTTGGCATTCGGGATCCCGAATCTGGTCTGTCAGATGTCTCCGAGGCGATAGAACCACGGAGCGGAGTGGCCAGTGTTAAAAACGGAAGCGTAATGGCTAATAGTCTTCGAAATTCTGGACCGGCTCCCCAGATTTTAGAAGAGGATATCTTGACTCGCCAAAGATCATCGACTCAGAGTTATGCGCCTTTGCCAACTGGGATTTCAGAAATGCCAGCACAGAACTATGATGACTTTATGACTCTAAGAAATGAGAACGGCACCTCGACAAAGAGTGATGACACTCCAACAGATAATCGGAAAGGCCAATACGAGCTTCCGGGCAACTCGTATAATCCTGTGAACACAAGTTTTGATTTCGAAATCCCTAATTTTGGATCACTTGAGAGCGACCAAGCGTCTCCACCACGTGTTGGGCCAAAGCCGGTCTTGGATCTTCCGGCCGTAGACGGACGAGCGGGAGAGGGAGAGGGAGGAGACCTTTGGTCACTCCCAAGTCAACAGCCGCGAGGAGGCCTCAGGGTTCAGAATGCCGTCGGTGAAGAAAACAACGAGAATAGCTGGCAGAGCGACGCCATAATGCATATGAATTTAGCGGGTCGGTGAACGGGACTAAGAAAATGGCGGGCAGCCTTGTGTAGCGAATGAATAGATGAGGCATGACGGTGTATACGGAGGTGTTTGAAGATCATAGCATTGGATTTATTGCAAGACAGGCGCAGGCGGCATTCAAAGAAGGTTAGTCATGATGGCTAACAAGGAATTCCAGTGAAGATTTGGGAGCCTTGATAGAGTTCAGCTATCAATAGCATCAAGCGGCAGTGTACTTTAAAGAAATCCTACTACAAGTGACTTGGCAAATTCATTGTCGATGTGCTATCTACCTAAACCTGGAACCTTTTCTAGGCAGTTGGCGCTAGTTATCTGGAACCTTGCGGTGAAGGGGAAAAGAAGGCTGAGAGAAGCTCGAGAAAGTCCTGAAACACCTTCCCGAAAGAAACCAACATCTATCTAATCGGTCTGGGACATCTCACAGTCTCACCGAGTCCCATACGCCGCCGCCACTTGAAGGTTTTTTCTCTCGAGCGGCCTCATCACCAATCGCATGAGTCCCGCAGCAGTCACGTGGACCAACCCGCCCTCAGCCCCAGAAGTTGGTTCCACCAGCCTAACACGACTTCTCGGAACGCTACATATAAAGCACGGAGACTCGAACTCCTTGAACCCAAAACCACCCATCATCATCCATTGTTTCTTCTCCATATACGCTGTGTAGAGAGAAAGAGAGCCAACGGGAACGGAGGGAAGCACAGTGCGAATGGGATCCATGCTGGAAGAGGCGGAGCAAGCTGCTGCTCTACAAGTCATTGTTCTGGTACGTCGCCTTTCCTTGTTCTTCTGCTGTATGCAAAAAGGCTCTTGTGCTACGTCATTGAGGAAGAGCTCCGACTCCTGGCTTCTTTGTTTTCCTCTGCCTCAACAATGGCCTTGTCCTTTCCCTGCAGATGAGTCAAAAATAGACCATCACGTGCTGCTCTTTCTTGTCTCTATTTTGTTGCCGTTCCTGAAGCTATCCATACCACAGGGCGAGGAGCTAACGTGGGGATACAGGGTTCAGGAGGAGGACCACAGGAAGATCAAACCACGGCCTTCCTGGTGCGATCAACTGCAGAACATTGGGGCAAGGGTTCCCTACTTGCCGTTGATGCAGGTGTGCACCTGTCGGCAATAAAGAGAATCTTTGAAAACTCAGAAACGACTCGGTTCAAGGACACCAGTGGAAATCCTGTTGGGAAGACTGTTGTGAGCAGTGGCCCTTTCAAAGGACTGGAGTTAAACCATACTTCTGCTAAAGCTAACGCCGGATATGTCACAAGTGTACTCGTCGATACATATCTTATTACTCACCCACATCTTGACCACATCTCAGCTTTCGTTGTCAATACTGCTGGCCTTCCTGGTACGAGGCAGAAGAAACTTGCTGGATTGCCCTCGACTATTGCAGCATTCTCGAATCATATTTTCAACAACATTATCTGGCCTAATCTCTCAGATGAAAATAATGGCGCTGGACTTATCAGTTACATGAGACTAGTAGAAGGTGGCTCTTCTGCTTTGGGTGAAGGAGAAGCAAAAGGTTTTGTTGAAGTATGTGAGGGTCTTCAGGTGAAAACTTGGTGTGTCAGTCATGGACACTGCTACGAGAAACACTCTCACCGAGCATCGATTGCGAGTGAGCGATCGAACACTTCACGACCCGAAGCGTCACCACAGTTAGGACCTATAATCCAGATGGAGAGAACGAACTCGACTTTATCACTTGCACCAGACACCTCCCGGACCCGGACCAGCACCCACGACCGAGTTTGTGTCTACGATAGCTCAGTTTACTTCATCCGAGACATTGCCACCGGAAAGGAAGTCCTAATATTTGGCGATGTAGAACCCGACTCTATTTCCCTGTCTCCCCGTAACCAATACATTTGGAGAGAAGCTGCGGCTAAGATTAACTCCGGACAACTAGGCGGGATCTTCATCGAATGTTCCTACGACGACTCTCGAACTGTCGACGTCCTCTTCGGCCACTTAGCACCACGGTTTGTGATTGAGGAATTGCAAGTCCTTGCCATAGAAGTTGAAAAAATTCAAGGCAGAGAGAGCAGCAAAAAGCGGAAAAGAGAGAGTAATGGACATTCTCCTTATGCACTCCGAAAATCTTCCCGGAGATCGGTCAGTCCAATCAGTCCTAAAGGCGTGTTAGGGAGGAACATATCCTTTCAGTTACCCGGATCAGGCCCATCACAGTCCGATGGTACAGAAAATACATCCCCCCTCGCCTCTCCGGTCAAGGACTCTGCACTTCCCTTCCGACCACTTGACGATGACTTACCGTTGAAAGGATTAAAAATAGTCATCATTCATGTCAAAGAGAAGTTAGACGATGGGCCTGACGAGGGCGAGACGATCCTGGCACAGTTGTTGGAGCATGAGAAGACTGCTCGATTAGGATGCGAATTTATCATCAGTCATGTGGGGCAATCGTTGTATTTCTAGGACATTCGAAGTTGTGGGTGAAGTATTGATATTGAAGGTTTGAAAAGATAATATATCATGCATGGGTGCATTTGGGCATGTGGATGGGTGGCTGGCGTTGTTTAGTTGAATATTCCTTGATATGATAAATACTGAGATGCGTTGTGTCGAAGTTGAAGTTGCAGTTGCAGTTGCAGTCAAGAGAAGGGAGCGTATTGTCAGGAGTTTATGGAGTGAGTATGCGATTGCTGATTACTGTACCTATAGTAAGGTTGTGGAGATTATAGATCTGAAATCTACTTCGTATTAGCTCTTAACAACTTAAAATTTGACCTGCCAATGTGTCCAAGACAAGCACATCAACAACTGTGGCGATTTTACAAACTCAGAAAACAGTTTTTGGAAAATAAATAGAATATTCATTATTGAATGCCTTCGAGGAAAGAAAGCTCAGTGTGAATCCGCGGTTACCCCTTCCATCAACGCCGAAAATGCAACTTTTTCCCTTTCAGCGCGCGTCTAACCTGTCTTGGCTTTCTTTTTTGGCCTCTCTTCTTCAGCATCACTCCCAACACCTTGCTCCTCGTCATCACTGCCAGAACTCTCATGAGCTGAATCAAATTCCTCAGCAACGTCACTGTCGCTGTCTGTTTTGAAGTCCTCATCAATACTCTCATCATCCTCGTCAGCACTACCTCTGTCCGCTCTTGCAGCCACAACTTCCTCGTCACTAGAAGCCATGTCGGGGTCTCTGAGCGCGGCAGCAAGCAGGGCTGAATTATCCTCGTCCATCTCGTTCTTGACTCTAATATTCTTCGATCTAAAGAAGTCTTCAAGAGGCTTTTGCTCTTCACGGTTGATGTTGGAGAATTGTTGTTCACTTGATGAGTCTTTCATAACAACAGACATGTCGAAAGTACGTGATGCGGAAATGGCTCCTCCAACACGAGACAGAACGATGCTGTCGATGTTGTCGTACTGGATAAAAGTTGCTGGTTTGGGGACGAACATAAAAGCCTTCTCCAAACAGTAGAGGAAACCTTCACTAGCCTTGATAGAACACTTGATACCATATTGCCCGTGATGACTAATGTTTGTTAGAGTATTCCCAGGCTGCGAATAAAAGGCTTACCTAGAGAAACCTTGAGCTGGCTGGTTGACCTTTTTGCCTGTAAGACCACGGAAGACGTGAGTGACAACTTGATGTAATGGCTGTTCATAATGTGGTTGAAGCTTGCCATTATACTTGTCCTTGATTATCTCTGGGGTCATATTCAGGTCAATGGTAACTTCTTCATCCTTCTTAAATTGCATAACCAAGAACGGGTACCTAGTTTGACCCTGTCGAAGCGGCGGATCTAAGCCGATACAAATCATATAATGTAACTCGTCGGGCTTTGGGAGAACCATAAATTTCTTGACATTATCGTATTGTATCTTGTAGTCATATGTCTTGCCGCGCATTCTGAAGGAGGTTTCGTACATATCGATATCGAAACGACCTCTGCGAGATATTAGTAAAGTCATCAGAAGGGTATCTTTTGCGTACCTAGGTGTAAGATGTAGAACATCCAAGAAAGTGGCATATGTATCACCAGCAACCTCTCCAATTTCAGCCTTCTCCATCAGAGTGTCGTACCACAGGTTAGCGGCATTCTGCTCTTCCTCTTCAGCATCGCTAGGCGCATCCTCTCCTTCTAAAGTCTCTTTCTTCGTAGCCACACCGGGAATGTAGAATCTCATCTCAACAAGTTGATCCTTTCCAGCACCCGATTTTTTGCCTTTGGCTCGAGCACCACCTAGCGATCCATTCGTGCCAGTATCGTTAGCATTCGCCGGTAGCATAAACTCAACCGCAACTTCGTTCTTGCCAGCCAGATTGGTATTTGAGATCTCAGAGTAGGGAATTTCGAAAGCTGGGCGATTTTGAACATTGAACTGCAGTTCTGCCTTGGTAAATTCCCCTTTGCCCCAATTCCAACCACGAAGTGCGTGCTCCTTGTGATCAAGATTCGTGCTGTACCAGTTTTTAAAGACCTTCGTCAAGCGCTCGAAGTCCTGCGACCATCAGTAAATCTCCTCGCCCGAGAAAAGCATACTCACATCTTGCGCAAATCCATCTAGCTGTACGATACCCGAATTCCTAAGTAGAATCTTCACTTCAAAACCCTTTGCTGCTCGACTCCATTGCGCCCCACCGATGTTACTGTGATCAAGGGTGAAAGTATCTCCGCCGCCAGATGGCTTCCATCCAAAACCAGTTTCTGCAAAACGGCACTTGCCAGATTCCTTTGATAAGTCGAGATAGATATTGTCAAAGGATTCCCTAATGAGACGTCCGTCAGTTGCAGGTTCATTTGGTATTTGCTTTGATGTTTGCTTCAGCCCCTTGGTTTTTGAGCGTGCTTGCGACATAATTGCTCTCTTGTGTAAAAGCTGTGAAACTTTGAGAAACTTACATCGCCATTTTGGTACCTAGGTAGATTAGATTGCGGCCGCTGGGTGTAAATACTTGGTGATTGTTGAAGAAGTTGCGATCGCGTAAAGTACTTTGGAGGAAGGCGCGACTAGACGCGAATTTTGGTGGGTTTATCACGTGCACGATTGATGGTGAGGTGAATTAACATTGATATTTGACTACCTAGGGAATGTTAGATCTTTTTCAACATTATCTATTTATCTTCACAAAGATGAAGATTCATATTTCGAACATTCCAGGCAACTCAATACGCCACGAAGCTGGGTAGATTTATAAATCCTAATCAGAATAGGGAGCCCAGCTTCTGAAGTAGTCTAGTTCTCTATCCTTCTAGAACAATATGGACTAGCAGTTGTGATTTCATCTTCTGTTATTACTTTAAGATAATTACAGATGCTACAGGTGCCATATTTCGACCTTCATCCACCAGTCCACCATCATCCCAAAGCCATACCCATCGCACATATCAACCGCCTATCCATCATCTCAAGCAACTCCATCTCTGCGCTTATGAATCATGCCTCACCTCCTGCCATCATATTCATTTATTAAGAAAGGGATAAGCAGAACCGCAAAAACACGATTGTAGATTTTTCATGTAGAAGTAGCCCATCTCAAGATTCGCAATGCCAAAGCCCATCCCTTTTCAATGCAAAAGAAGCACACGCAGAATTCATAAAGGCGTGAAGACATCTCCAGGGGACAAAGATAGAATTTCAGAACTTTTGCATGAAAGAATTTTGAAAGTGGGAAATATGAGGCTAGAATGCAATGTTGTGGCAAGAGGAAGGTTAGAGTACAGGGTATCGGTCTCTTGACGAAGAACTGAAGTCCAAGTATGGTACAGCGCCGACCTCGAATCATGGAATTGATGTCGACGTCCAGGAATAGGGGTATGATGGGAGTTATGCATTAGCAGGTTGTCCTCGGCCACGAGGTGCTCCTCCGCCTCCACCTCCGCGGCCACGATTTGGGAACCCACCACGGGCGCCACGTGGGTTCAATCCTCCACGCCCTCCAGAATATCCATTCCCTCCATAAGCATTGGCTTTGGGTCGACGAGGCTCAACGTAGACGGGCTCGCCAGACACTTGGTGTGGATTTGCAGCAGCAGCAGCTTGGTAGCCCTCAGGAGTAGCATATTCGACGAATGCGCAGTTCTATCTCATATTAGCTGTGTGTTGTATAATATAGGAATTAGCTGTCATACCTTTCCGCGATTAACATCGAAGTAGATCAAGCTACCATAAGAAGCCAGAGCAGCCTTCAATTCATCGGGTGAAACTTTCTCGGTCACATTTCTAACATACCCCATAGTACCCTCTTTCTCAGGTGGACCAGAGATAGATTGAGGTCGGTTTTGTCTCTTGGTATGGTCGCCTCCTGCAGTTTGCCAACCAGATCCAGGAGCATTATTTTCCTTTTCCTTCTCAGGTTGGGCAGCAGAGGTAGGCGTGGCAGGTTGAGCCGGTTTCGTAGGTTGAGCAGCGGGAGGTGCGGCACGAGGTTGTGCAGGAGGAGTAGAGGTTTTTGGGGCGACGATTGGAACTGCTGGTTTAGGTGCTGTTCCGACGGCTGCAGCGGCTCTATTAGCCCAGCTTAATGGTTTAGGGGGGCCAGCTGGTTGAGCAGGGGCGGCGGGCTTTGTGGTAGGTGGGCTGGCGACGGCTGGGGTGGGAACTGGGTCTTTTGGCTTCTCTGGCTCCTTCACTTCCTCCTCAACCTCCTTAGTAGCAACTTCTGGTGTTGGGGTTTCTTCCTCCTTAACAGGGTCAACAGGAGACTCCTCAACCTCAGCAGCAGGAGCTGAAGTGCCATTCGTAGTTGGTGCCTCAACAGCTGGTTCGGCCTCAACAGTCTCTTCAAGCTTCTTGTCAACGATATCTGCATCCAGCGGAGCAGCAACTGGCTCTTCTATGGTGGTAGGTACGCTTGGCATCTCAACATCCTCAGTCAAAGGGCCGGTTGTGGTCTCCCCTTGTGTGGCCTCAACAACCTCCTCATCACCTTCCTCATTGATATATCGGAAAATGTCATTAAGAACGAAGTATCCATTCGGTTGTTGGGCGAGAACGAAGGTTTGAACAAATTTTTTCAACTCCGCAGATTTGTTTGAAGTTTCACCAATGACTTGAATAACTATGTTGTCGTAAGAAGCTTGCGAATCGACGTTGGAGACGCGGACCTTGCAGTCTTGGAAGTCGAGTTGCTTGATACGATCTTGAATTGCCTGCTGCGGTTAGACAATATGATTCATGCAAGGCTAGAAGCACTTACACTGCGACCAACCGAAACTGGAGCAACTTCAGCCTCGAGACCGGACACGAATTGAGATCGCTTTCCATAGAAAAGCTTTTATCTTGTTAGTTCTGGAGTCGAATTGAGATATGCAGGGTAATTTACATGAAGCTTCTCTGGATTCTTGCTCAAGGTGGTGTAGTATTGCTCAACAAAGTACCATCCAACCTCATCTTTGGAAAGGTCGTTGCCCGAAGCACTTCCCGCGCTGGTATCAGCTGGACCTGAGGTAGCTGGGTACTGCTCAGTGTTATTCTTGTACTGATCCTGCTGCGAGAAGGTGCCATTTGTGGACATTTTGTAGGGAAATTTGAGAGAAGAGGATGACTTGGTGTCAACCTCACAGTATTTCGGAAAGGGAGGTGGAAGGATGAAATGTGCCGATATTTGGACGCGCAGAGGCCTCAATCGCTAAATGATACCCTGTGAAATCAATAGATTCGTATCGAATAGATCTTTGGGCTTTCGAGTCCTGTCACGGATATCGAACGCGTTTTCAAGGACCGAGAGAGTTTGCAATCTCGGGAACGTCTATTGAAGTCGACAGGATACAAGTGGGACTGAATACAACGATATTAGAAAGGGGTCGAGGGAGAGAACTGAAAGAAGTTCTAAGAGGAGAGACTGAAGGTCGAGAGCGTAAGAACAATTGGCCTTGTTGATTCGTGGTCAAGAGGGAGGCAATAACTCGATCACTTTTTGAGCTAACTATTTTCGCGGCTCCAGAGTCGCCTTCTTAAGCGAGACACGTGATCCTTTCGGATTTAAGGAAAGATCAGGACCCAGACCCTTATTTCCTCCTGTTCTTACTTATATTATGTTACTCTTCATCCTTATTCTCATCCTCATCCACATCGACTCCTTTCCTTCCTCTAAGCCGAGATGGCAGCACAGAGCGCAATGCAAAGAATGCAATCGTGAGAACGCTCAACACAGCAACTAGAATTATCACAGCAACCGAGAATCCCCAGCTCACGGCCCGGAACGAAGTCCAAGTGCTGTCCGGCCTCGCGGCGAGTACAACTTGCATTGACGAAAGGATGAGTGACAAGCTGGCAAAGAGAAAGAGGAGCGGCGGCCCAAATTGCTCAAAATATTGCCCTGTCTGAAAAACCAGGGTGAGGAAATACATCCTCTTGTCCCAACTCGTCGTTCGAGTTGACGGAGCAAACAGTCTCACCGCCCAGTTAAGCCTGGTGAGGCGAAGCTGACCATAGTGATATCTGGGAGCTACATGCTTGTCCGGGATATGACGGAATGGCTCAATGAACAACTGAAAGGCAGAGTACGTCGTCTTCTCAGGCAACAAATAGGCGGCTTTTGCAACTCGAAAGTCTGACTCGTGCCTAATAATATATGCATAAGTTCGCATATAACCCAGAGCTGCCTTGCAGTTCGCTGTTGTTTCTCGAAAGACTACGGGACTCTGAAGGCTAGAGTCCCTGTTTCTTGGACAGAGATACCGCTCCCAGAAGCCAAAATTGAGCAGGCAATGAGGCAGTGGCTTCACATATATAGTCTTATAGTACCATACGAGGTAGAGATCAGGCCGTTCAGTATGACAACCATCCTACCTTTCACCACTTGAGCATGTAATAGAGCGATCCTTGAGCTCGACTTCCAGGCGATGAAGTTAAAGTGCGGTTGCAATTTATCTAGAACTGGGGTCGATACCTCTTTTCTTAGAAGTCCTCCACAGCAAGCGCTGAATCCGTTACAAAAGGTTCCTTTGGAATAGCGTATGTGCTTTGGTTTGGTGCTGAGGCATCCTGGACAAGCTCGGTCGGGCGGTGAAATGGAGGCAGCGGCAAATTTGACATCTTTGATAAGAAAAAATTGCCATTCAAGATTGATAGTAGCCGTGAATTTCTGAGAATTTGGGGAACATGTTGGATCTTGCATCATTCAGCTGAACTAAAAAGTGGCTAGTGCGCTTATTTCCTGCACAGCCACAAGCTGACAACCATCACTACTTTCGGTTTATGTTATTCATTTTGTCGTATCGACAATGAAAGCAAGCTTGTATTTTCAAAGCATCTCAGATCTCATTCGATTTGATAATTAATACTTCTAGAATTTCAAACATTTTTGTCCCAACCCAACATGAAATTATCAACCTTAAGAAAGACGACACTGGGTGGTGCAATCTGATCCTTTTACATAACTTCTTATTTATGTATTCAGCAGATGTATTCAACATCAAGCAGATTATCTCTTGCCTTCGCTCAGCTTTCGCAAACCCTTCCCTCTATCTCTCTTAAATTCCATCTCAACAATCTTAACCTTCTCTTCCTCCTCACCCTCCCATCCCTCCTCCTCCCATTCCCCAAACCTAGCATTTCAAACCCACTAACACTTTCCCCACTCAACCACCTCACCATCTGATAACTTCTCCCCAGTCCGTTCTTCTTCCGTTCTCTTAGAGAGCACTTTGCGTATTTCGACACTCTAAACTCATCTCGTGACAGGGTGTCTAGAACTCGGTGCAGTCTCTCTTCCGTGATTACTCGTCTTAATGTGGTTTCACCATCCACTCTGCCATGGTCAAGCGATTTCGGAACCGCATTCATATCGACGTCTTTTCTCAGCGAGGAGATGTTGCGTTGGTCCTCTGTATCTCGCATCTCAAGACCTTCCGCTTCTGTTCTCGCTGCAATACCGCTTCCCAGGCCATGATTATGGCACAAGAAATGCTTGCAAGTAGTGGATTGTGCCATTTGCCGTTTATGGGAGTTCTTGACCGGTATTTAGAATGGATAGTATCAAAATGAGTCGCAGTCCTATGGTTTGCGAGTTGAAGAACAGAAGACTGAGCGAAGTGCAATAGATTAATGGCGACAATAGATTATAAAACGACACGTATCCAGCTGGAATGGAAAATACATGAAATCATTGGCCATGTTTAAGTCGCGAAGCATCGCAGCGGGGTGAGAGCGAGTCAATTCAATCCGAACGCAGTGCGTCCGAGTGCGAATCTATCCCGATCAACTCGCTTGCGATCAAGAGCGCACAGCTGCATACATACAGAGGGCACATGGCGAACGAGATGATCACTAAGATATTGATTCATCTCAAGTTCTAATTCTACGGGATTGCGATCTCTCAAATCCGGTTAAGTTGTCATGTAAAGGTTCAAAGCAGTGCATTGCAAAAGCAGCTAACCATTAAACTTGACCTCGAGACCGCAAACATCAATAACCCATGTCAACGCAGCTTCAAATTTGCTACTAAGTTGCTGACTGACATGTTCATATCCAACGTCGCTCTGTCATTGCCAGCAGCAACGAGGAGTTTTCTCACGTTTTCGATGCCACGCCTAGAGGCAACGCTCAGTACGTGAAACATCCTTGGTCCTGGATACCACTGAACTATTGTAGATCCGATAGGCTGAGAGACTACATCAATTAAGGGGACAAAGATATCGGATCTAGCAATTGATTCGCCGCTCACCAGGATAGGAGAGAATAGCTCCTCGTTGTCGTTGCGAGATAGAATAGCGGACAACTTTAGAATTTATCCATTGTCAGCTACTACTTTCTCTTCTTCCTTGGCATCAATACTGACCTCGTATTTAACTTGCAACTCGTCACAGACCTGGCATGATTGTGTCAACATAGTTCTCATGCTCAGTTTCTGCGTAGCATGATCAGCAATTATACTGGTAGGAAACCAACGGTCTGGCCATTGATTTATGCTACGGTGACTTTGAAGGAGCTCCAAGATATTAAAATGGCTGTTTAACGTTGCGTAAACAATTGCAGGCTTTCCGGAACCGGATAAGACCCCAGGATCTGCTCTATAGCGAAGGAGCATTTGCACAATGTCCATATCGCCACCTTTCGCAGCCCAATGCAACGAGCTACGCTGTTCTGCACCCAAAAGCGCATTTGGGTCTGCTCCCATTTCAAGCTCCAATTTCGTCAATTTCCAGAGTCCAAATTGACACCCTACTCGGAGAGCAGTGTTGATCACATTGACGGATCTGAAACGCATCGCTTTCGTTTTTTCCAGGAGCGTTTGGATATCGTTAGATGGGCCCATCGCTTCATTTCCAGTTGTCTTAACATTCCCATTTACATTTCCATCCATCAAGAGACCTCGTTCTATTCGTTCATGAAGAAGCCCCGCGAGAAAACTGCTGCGCCTCTCTGCTCGTTTGTAATGAAAGATCCAGTGCGTTCTTGCATACGGTAGAAGACTCTGTGGATGAACAAGAGTATTTGGTTGCAAATTCTCTGGATCTATCAAATGAAGGCTTTTGAGGACCTCGGTGGGACTGAGTAGTTGGAGACATTCACGAGCAATCATTTCATCCGCTTCGTACGATATATCATTCCAACGCCCTCCCAGCTCAGATTGCAAAAAGTCCCGCGCACTTAAGTGTGCAAAGCGAATCTGGCTACCCATTTTGCTAAGAAGCCCGGCCGATATCTTACAGATGTCCTCTTCTTGTAACTTAATGTTTGTCTGGATATATAATGCATTGAGAAGCTCTGAGGAATCAAGCGGTCGAACCACATAAGCAACCCATCTCAGCATTGACAATGCTGCTTTGATGTTTGAATGCTTTATTCTATCTAGCATATACCCGTACATAGTGGCAGGATTTTGTGGTGGCGCCTGATCAAGTATTGCTCCGCTATCTTGCGACGTATTGGACAGCGAAGAGTGTTGAAAATGGTCGACCTCAACAAATAAACGTAAGAGCAAAAAAGAATTTGATGCGGAGTCGAGAATCACCTTGGAGAATTTTCCAAGTTCTCGAGATCCGCGCGGCATGGTCGAGCCTTCCAGCCTACCATGAACGTATTGAACCATGTCATCTCGAGTGTATGGATGCGAATCCAGATCTACTCGACATAGTGTTTGCCAATCCCGTGGCGGAAGAAATCCCGCGTTTGATGACAGGAAACATTTGATATGATGTTTTGGATCATATCGATTCGTAAGTTCAATCAGCTCAAGCACAAGCTCTCTCTCCTCTGGCCGTTCGTGCAAGCTATCTAGGCCATCCAGCACAATATACAAGGTTTGTTGACCCTTGAGAGTATGTCTGATCTTGGAAAGGAAGTATGTGACATTTGAACTTGTCAAATGAGCTCCAGTTTCTACTATCTGTTCAATTTGATTCCAGAGCTTCAAGTGCCTTTTCTCGGTTGGATCTTGTAGGATCATTTGCTCCAGAATGGCTCCAAGTATTCCTAACACTGTATTAACTCTCTTGTAGTATCCGTCAGCAAAATAGAACGCTATAATGTCCCCAGGTTTCCGTGAAGATTCCAGTTCGTAAATGATGTAAGAGGCCAAAACCGATTTCCCGGTTCCTGAGACACCAGAAAGCCAAAATAGCCCGGAAGGTTCGGCTCGCCATTTTCTAAACTGTTCGCAGTTTAAGAACCATTGACAAGTACCCTCAAGCGTTTCTTCCCTCTTCTGATGAAGCGCTGCCCTAGAGATACAACAACTTGACATTTCGGAAGATTGCCCTCGTGGGGCAAGATCGGAAAACGAATTCTGGAGATTACGCTGACAAAAATAGCAAGATTGTTTGATTTCCGCATTTGAAATATATTCTGTAGAAAGTGGAGGTTGCTGGCCGATATTCCTGCTCATAGACGCATGTAGTGTCCTTCTGGTGGCATCTTCTCCTCCCGTCAGATGACTCCCAAAGCCTTGCGTTGTGCCGATCTTCGATATTTGTCCTGGCTGTGTCCAACTGCTCAATATACATCCTGTTGTTGCAATCGATATGAAGGGAGACCAGCTTTCAGACGGACCCAATTCCCTACTGCTAGAACCATTTGGATTTGTTGTTGGTGTATGGACAATAGTCCATCCTTCCTCACTGTACCTGGTCATATTAGTAGTTTTTGCCACCCTAGAGATATCAACATACAGGCCGGTAGGGCTTTCTGCTTCCCGACCACGCTGGCGAACATCCTTTTGTCCGAAATCACTTTGCCATTGGCCGTCTGCCATTGTCTGCAGGAAGTCTGTGATATAAATTTCTCAATATGAACATAATCATAGATTCCGATATTCACGGTTTGATCAAGATGTCAATCATATAGCTGCACCACATGGCCGCCCTCCCCCAGCGGGCGTCGGATGTCTCAGACCATCATCCACTTTGTAGTCAGAGCCTTGCGTTGTGGCGTTTTAATCGGGATGGTCATCGCGAGCCGCTGCGATTGACTGCGATCCCGACTGCATGTAAGGCTTCATTTACTCCAAAGAATGAGGGTGGCCCACGCCTTGCAGATACAGATTTGCACTTTCAAATCGATCGACACATCTCACAGCGCCTTTCACTCCAGCGCTAGTCAAGAGTCTCGAGACCAGTGACTAAACCTTCAGATCTTCCACTTGCGCTTCACTGTCTCTCAACTCGTGAGACATCGTGATCTGAAGAATGCATTAATCATTCCAAGATTACAGAGTAGAGGATTATGCACTATCCCGAGAGCTTTTCTGACGGGATTGCAACATGCCGAGTGTTCGCATGTGTCCAGTTTGCCGGAGATTGAGGCAGAAGGTAACCAACCGCATGCTCCTAATTTAGTCAGTCAAATTTCTAACCGTTTCAAGTGCGAACCCGTCGAGCGAGTCTGGATTGATGGAGTTCAAGAAGACAAATGTGAAAAATGTACTAGGTTTGGACGGGAATGCGGTCCGCATGAATTTACACCTCAACAGGAGAGGAGAATCTCTAGCGGCCAGCGAAGCCACGCCGGCAGAGCTGATACTATATCGAGTCCTGCAGAAACAGTCTCAGTACTCACGCAAACTCCAACAAGTGCCGCCGAAGAAATTCGAGAAATCAAGAACGAGTTGGAACAAAGGTTAGTCTATGAAAACATACCAAATTACACTGTAGCTCATCACTGAATAGGCTGAGACGTCTTGAATTACAAGTCGAGGTGTCACAAAGGGTAGAAGCAGCTATTACACAGCCAGAGCAGAATGAAAACATGAATGCCCAAATATTTGGCGTAAAGATTGTAAACATAAACGAGCTCTGCCTGCTGCCAGGTCATGCAGAGGCCCTTGCCGACCGAATAGCAAGATATGGAGAAATAGAAGTTGCGACGAATGCATATACACGAATCCTTAGTGCGTATCGAGCCTATGAAACACTTGTCCCACACAAACCATGGCACGAGTTGAGAAAGCTGCTTTGGAAAATGTCTGAGATGTATAAACGTATGGGAGACTTCAGACGTGCTGTACAATACGCCTGGGAAGCTTTAGATGCCCGAGAGTTACGGAAAGCTGATGCTTCAGATCTGGAGTTGTTGAAAGGTCTGGGTCAAGCTCTACTGCCCCAGTTTTGCAGAGATCTTTCGACTAGAACGCGCGAGACTGGCTCGGAGCAGCCATTTATTCCACTGCAGATCATGATGGAGAGTTCTTATGCATCAAATGTGACGGGAAACCCTTTTCACAGAGGCCACTTCCCAGAAGAATGTTTCGACACTGATGAACCCATCGTCGGAGGGATTGAGGCAGTATTGAGTCTGCTCGATGTTTTCCCCGTGGCTGAGCTTGATGCTCGGGACTTCCATGGGAGATCGCCGCTCAATCTCGCGGCTTCCCTAGGGATGGAAGGACTTGCGCGTGCGATCTTATTCAAAGCTACTCGAAGTGATGTTTCGTCTCGGCAAATCCTGGTCAATTCAAGGGCAGCGAATGGTCAAACACCCCTTGGCGCTGCAATTTGCAGTAACAGTTCGGCATCTTTTATAAAATTTCTGATAGACAACTCAGCCGAAATCGATCCAGATCCCTTGACACCCATCTTCACTCCTCTTCAAACTGCAGTGGTCCTGAGATTGTTAGATTTGGTTAAACTCTTGCTGGAACATAGGGCTCAAATAGACCGCGCGTATCTTGGCTGGCAAACTCCGGTAGAACTTGCAAATCATATTGCGATTGGAATGCCGGAAGACTCGGTGGAATGCCAAATTTCTCACTATCTCAACACTTTGGCCGGGAAACGATCAAATCCTCTCGGTGACAATATTTGGCGGCCTCCTTGAGATTGAATCCGAAACGTTGTATAAACGAGTCATACTAAGACCCGAGGCTGTCAAAATCGTCTTCGCCAAAGCGTCAGGAAATCGTAATGTCGAAGCTCAAATACCACAATCTCTATTGTAATAAAGTCGATAAAAAATCAATGCGATAAAGGATTGTTTAGGACGGCTATTGAAATTTTGCGGTCTTGATTTTTTTCGTTCGGCAAAGACGAATTTTGCCCGCCTCGACTAGTCAGCGCCAACAACGCTGACAACAGATTCAACCCCTCTTCCGAAGCATACTGTGCCAAATTTAGGAACTAAATCCATCACATTGATAGCCAAATATCGAGATGGGCATCTCATTGATATGATCCTGGACGCCAGATCAAGTAACAACCTGGTCCGAGTCAAAGAAAGGACGAGAACTATAATTCAATGCTGTATTACGGACATTGCAGATTTGCTGGTGTTTAAACATTGAGAGCTTCTCATAGACCAATTTGACCATTCCACAGGAGACGCAAACAGAGTCATCATGGAGTATACATATATTTGATGCGAGAGCGCCGATGAGCATAATGATTAATGTCAAATGGAAGTGAACCGAGGATCCATGGAGGGAAGTCCGGCCTTGAATGAGCTCGCATCCAACTTCTAAATGCGGAAGTAAGACTGTAAGACTGTAATCAGCGAAGGATGGAAGGAGCCAACCTTGATTCGGAGGTATTGCACTGGATTATATGTATACTCTATTCTGATGAAATGAAGCTTGGGATAGTTAATAATCCGTTGTCTTGATGGAGATCAAGCATAGAGCTAGTCCTTCATCCCAATACTTCTCAAGCAGCCGTGATTCCCATCAATTTCCATTGTTGTTGAGTAATTAGGCCATCTTCAAAAGCCTCTTCCAATATATATCTTGTCTGGCGCCACTTCTTCATACCGTCCTGAATACTCGCAATATTGCCTCCTAATCCCATAGCTAGACTCTCCTTGATCAGAGCCTCAATTACTGCCTCTTCAAAACCCAGTGTCTTTGCCACAGCTTGAGAGCCACGATAGAATTTCTCCGCATTGCGTAATAAAATAGCTGCATTAGCAGCAGCTGCTTCGAATCTCGTTTCTCCTTGTCCAAGCTGAAAGCGTAGAAGCTCGGTATCTCCTCTGGCCATATGAATTTTCTCTACGTTGTCGGCATCTGGGAGCTTACTTGCAGCAGTCAATAGGTCTAATGCTCGACCCAGTGCTTTCCAGCGGTGGTTGAGATACTCTCGTGATGATCCATCAGGATGCATACGTAGTGACAAGTTGTAAGCGATATGGGATTCAGCGGCTTCGACAAGACCTTTTGGATATTTAGAGAGGTTGATTTCTTTGTATGCCGACTCTAGTATTTGTGAGTAGTTTGTTGTGTCAATGGCATTTGATCTGTATTGAGCGTCGGCGAAAGCGCATATGAAATTTGCACGGGTGACGCGGGAGTCGATGTCTCGCCCTGTTCCAGAGAGGTATGCGTCGAATTTTGTGTCTAGTATCGCAGTGGCATGGTTTTGTATAGTCTCTAGAGCCTGAGGGTAGTTGGGAGGTATCAGATGCGAAAGAGTCGTGAGGGTTTCAAGCTGTGCCAATACAGTATCGAGGAGAGTGTCATTAGTAACAGGTTCCACGATGGTAGCCCATCGATTATCCTGCGGTGTAGAGGAAGACCCCTCATCACTGTTTGAATTTGAATCAGAAATAGAAACACCACCTTCTTCAGCATCATCAACATTATCTTCATCATTGACAGCAGTTGTTTGGGCCTGATAATCAGTCGCCGAGACTTCCTGTTGCCTAAGACATTGCTGGAAAAGATCAAGAGCTTCTTCGAGAAGAGATAGGGGATCGATAGTGCTATTTTGATGTGACCCATCTAGTGATTCAACAATGCTGGTAAGGATTTGAGCAGTGTTGCTAAGAAATCAGTATCATGACATTGAAACGAATACTTAGCTGAATAGTTGTATACTTACAAACAAACATCAGCGTTCTTAGGGCTCAAGCTCAAAGCATATCTGCTGGAATGAAGGGCAGTATTAAGCAAGTCCACTAGGGTTCCTGGCAGCTGCTGGACAAGCTTCGGATACTGAGTCAGCTCATACTGAATACGAGCCCTGAACAGAATTAGAAGATGGCAAATGCTCAAGTCATTCTCTCACTTATTGTACGCAAGATCAAAGGAGTTGGGGAATTTCTTCAGAGCTTCATCATAGCAATCGATAGCCCTTACAAAAAATCGCGTTGACTACAAGGCGAGTTAATGATGATGCCTAGAAGGGAGCTGGTGATCAGACTTTTGCAGCATCACCTCCACGCCATTTCTCACCGGCCTCCTCAAAGTCAACACCAGCTGTGGCGCAGGTCAGCAGGTCAGCGGTCTTGCGGACGACCAGAATTATTCTTGGAAATACCAGCTAGGTACTCATCCGCCGTGTTTGGCAACTAGAAAGACTCAGTAGCTACTCATTTGGGGCATGTTTCCGATGAGCCGTACCGAGGGAACGTGCTTGGATTTCTTTTTGTTCTCCTTTAGGAATTGCTTAGGCTTCGGCATGGTGAGATGCGAAATGTGACGGTGCAGATGAATCTTTGACTGCCGGATCTCTGGTATGGTAGCTCTGTGGTGGTGTTGCCTTGATATTGCATAGGAGGAAGGCCAGTGCATTTTTCTGCATGAAGAATTCGCTTCGCCTCAACCACTTTGATTTGTTGGAAATGAATAGAGCTACAACCACGACTTCATGCTGTGTGCTCTTCTTCTCTCATGGACAAATTCCGCAGCGATACGACCGACCGAGTGTGTTTTCTTTGAACGGGAGAAGAAAGAAGTGGGGAAGCATCTCGACGAGATTTGAACCAGTGATTCGCCCATTTGATGAGCAGAAACCCAGCCTTGAAAACGGCAAAGGCTTGACCACTTCCTGACCGGCCGGTGACAGTTCAACTTTAAATTGGATGGTTCAAACGCATGGCTGCCAAAGCGCTGAGATTCCACGTTTCAGAGGCTTGAAAAGGGCAGATCTCGGTGCTGTTTAGGGTCGATAGCCACGTGCGACGCCTGTGGAAGAGCGACGCGGCTTGCAGCAGTGTGCAGGGGATCCGCCGCTGAAATTACAAGACAAGACAGCACTTCTCCAATGATAATCCCTCGTATCCATGTGCTGGGAGAACTCCGAGGGTCATCTTACCCGCAGCAGCAGCAGCACGCCGCGCCTTTGTCCTCACCATCCATTAAGCCGAACGGGAGAAGAGTTGATCCATTGTGAAACCCTTCAGCCGGGAAACCCGTTCAAGAAAACACATCTCCACCGTCGTCACTTGGTGGATTCTGGTTGAACAAGCAATTACAAAGGTAAGCAACTGCCCAAAGGGTCGGACATTCTGCCCCTATTCGGTCATATCAGCTAGGGTTGTTGATACTCGAGGAACGGAGCACATACCTCAATCGTACATCGTCTCCCTTCACTCCCACTTCACCAACCGACGCAACGCCGCTCTGATCTTATCATCTAACAGCAATCCTCCAGAGAACGCTTCAAAACTCCGCTGCCTTGCTCTGCTCCCAAAACTTCATTGAAGAGAGGAAGCGGATCATCTCAAACGTCCACAACGCCCTCGATTCAAGATCTGATCAGAGCTCCATTCCAGAAGGACCTCCTGTTTGAGATTAATCCCTGGCCTCGTGGCAACCCCAAACGCCTTACGGAGCAACAAAAGAAGAAACTCTTTCCACTACACTCCTCTTCTGATTTCTAGTCACTCCACGAATTCTCCAACTATCCATCTCTCGGAGAGAGCGACAACCTAACGAACAGACCATCATCTGCGAAAAATTCTTTTATCCTCGACAGAATGGGTGCCTCGCTGGACTCATCTCGTCCTATCATGGCACCAAGCGTGAGTCCTTTCTTCCCCCGCACGACGTTGGACTTCTTCGTCGCCTCGAAATAGCTCGTCTTCAATTACTAACTTGGGTCTCTTGATAGCTTGCTTCCAAGCGCAACTCAACTCGATTCAGCACATACTCTGCTGCTCCGTCTGTAGCGAACACTGTTAAGACCAGTTTATCCTCCGCCAGTGCACAGCAAGAAATCAGAGAAATCGAAGAGGGACTACAAAAGCTAGAAAACAAGAAGCTGGCTACGCAGCGTTTCGTGCCCTCAAAAGAGAAGAGCGAACACTTGAGCAAGCTGGCATTGGGGGCCAAATTAGAGCGTGCTCTGGGACGAAGAATGGGAAGTCAGGACGCGGTCATGAGGGTGCGAAAGCCAGTGTCTGAGAAAGTGGGAGAGAAGATGGTTGCCACATAAACAGAATAGCCATTTGATTCGATCGCTCACGACACGCCTCTCTTTCTCGTTGTTAGGATTCGATTTTACGAATACAATTAGGGGAAGCATGGACAGAATGAAAGGTTGAGATATCATTATGAGAGAACGACAAGACTCGGCATGCCAACGGTTGCTTTTACGTTTCATTTGTTTGTGGGCGGTGTGGTTTTGCATTAATTGCCGCCTGTTGGACTGCCGTTATACCATTTTTCAGATTGCTTTTTGTTGTTGTTGTTTCATAGTGCAGCGAAGACAAGACAAAACTGCTTGGGCTACTTCTTTCTTGAAAATGGTACGAGCGATAAGGTCTAGAAATACTACATCGAGTATTGTTATTTGACTTCTATAATTGGTATGTGATGTGGTCAGGTAGAAACAAGAAGAAGAACTAAATAGACATGGTTAGTTGGCCATTCTACTTGGATTCTGTGTTGATGTTGATCCTGTGACATGAAGCATTCTTGATTGTGATTCGCATGACCTCCTTTCTATTGGCTTTCTACATTTAACATATTGCAAACCTCTTAGCTGTCCTATCGGAGTGCTGTAATACCCGAATTGGAGCAGCCATCTCCAACTCCACCTACAAATATACAGATGATCTTCAAGCTTCCCTAACACCATCCAGGGTCCTCTCATAATACTAGCTTAAGTTGCACACGATCTGTACAAGGCAGGTTCTTATTTTCCTTTCTCGGGTTGAACACAACATATAAGCTTCCTGCAGCGCTGGGTGCTACAAGTCGATACTTACTATGCAATGCAATGCCGATCCCTTAGGCTGGAGCTGACTTGGGAACAATGGACAGGATGGTGGAAACCGGCGGGTGGGTGCAGACTGGCGCCTGTACAATGCAGTATAGCAGAAATAGACTAGATGAGGTGTGAGTGACAAGTGAAAGATGATTAGCGGTAAATACGGTATCTAGAGACATCCACGGTTGGTTCACCGAGACATGGAAATATATCAATTGGGTAGTTGGATGGGTGATTAGTGGCTGCATCGGTTTCTACCGCATCAACCCCTTGTATGAGCACTCTATGAGTAATTATAGATACAATGTTTCTCTTTTATGTGGCGATTAGACAGAAGTTGGATATTTGCAAAAGGAAAGATAAATAACTAACTTAAGTTATTCCTCATACTTAGGTAATGTAAGTCTAAGCTAGATCACGTGCGTAACGATTCAACTTAATCCACGTGCCTGATGAATCGTTTTACCATTTACAACCTTTGCAACATGTCAACAACTCTGTCCCTTCCAAGCCACGTACGCGCTAAATTCAGAGCTGCCCAAGAATCCGGAGATTTGACATTCTACGCGACCAGTGTAGCTGTCTTGAAATGCAGTGGACTTCCCGTTCGTTCAAGTACCGCTGTATCATTAAATACAGACTAACAATTATAGTTCCAACTCCGGTTCTCTCTAGCGCTCGCAAATAAACCCAAGTCAAACAAAGATCCAGACAAGAAGCCAATTGATCCATTTGAGAGGCCGTCGAAAGGGTTATTCGTTGCTAATATTACGGCAGAGCATTATGTAGTGTTAAACAAGTTTCCAGTCGTTCCAAACCATTTCATACTTGCGACAAAGGAATTTAAGCAACAGACGGACTTACTAGAAGAGAGTGACCTGCAGGCTGTGTGGAAATGTCTGAAAGCTTATAAAGAAAGTGGAGAGGAGTTATTCGGCTTCTTCAATTCTGGGAACCATTCAGGAGCAAGCCAGCCCCATCGACATATCCAGTTTCTTCCGGTAGAGTCTATGCGTAGGGGCATCGACGACAACACCAACTGGAGTTTACTGGCCGATACCCTATCTGACGAGCCACGACCATTGCTTCCTTTTGCGTACTTCTCAGCGCCGCTTCCCCAGGATCCACACCCGAGATTTCTTCACCAGATATACAAGAAACTGCATGACCAAGGAGAATTACTTGTCAGAAAACAAGCTCCCAACTACAATTTTAAAGCTACGCGAGAAGAAGAATCCACCATTAGTTACAACCTCGGCATTACGGATCGGGTAATGGTATTATGTCCACGTCTATCTGAAGGACTTAAGATCACTGGCCGTGATGGCAAGACGCTTGGACCTATCGCACTCAACGGCACAGTGCTAGGAGGTACCCTTCTTGTCAAAAGTGAAGAAGAATGGGACACTCTTCGTAGTGATGAGTCGAAGCTCACAGATGTTCTACGCGCAATTGGAATCACCGTGAATGACAGTGGGAATGGAGATCATCTATAGTTTTGTTGACTATAGATGTTATCAATCAACAAGTTCCCTCCCAAACCTTCTAACACACTGAGTCGCCAATATCTTAAACAGATCATACAAATATCTTTGACTGCCGGCAACCAATCGGACCCAAAAAGTAACGCAATATCTCCCACTAAGCATATCCATGCAATTCGTCCCAGCGCTTCCTACATGTTGCATTGCCGAAATGATATGAGCCTTCATTATCAGCGATATATGCTGCTACTTGCTTCCATGGCGTTCTGCGTTTATCACCATGCGGTGTAAGCTTACGGACAGCTTTCTTCAGGAGTCGATCCTATAGCATCGGTCAAAAATATTAAATGACAACAGAGTTGAAGGACATACATCATTTTCACTCCACTCTGGCTTCCGCACTCTAGCTGACTTGGCCTTTGTCAGCGTTCGAAATCGCCCTCGAAGAGTAGACTCCGCCTCTGTGAATTTCCCATTCTTTTTGATATCCTTATAGGACATTCCAGCCAACTTTGAGCGAACAAGGTAGTCGTCTCGCGGGTTTCGCTGATAGGTTACTGTGGCTAGTGATTTGTCAATAGATGTCCAGGATGGATTTCCGGTCTCAGATGAATATTCGCATTCAGTACTCTGAGACCTTGAAGGCGAACGAGATGTTGTGTTTGATTCGTGCAACATCTTCTCTTCGGTGTTCACAGGCAGTGGTGCATGACGAGCTTTGCGGTGCTCGTTATGAGTTGATCTTCGACTACTTTGTCTGATGGATCGATCTGGCACGTACTCACGGTTGGCAAGCGTAGGAACGACACTTTGAGACGAAAGAGTAGAGTCAGGAAGTAATCGACGATGGCTTTGTTGCTCCGCTTTTGGTGGCTTGTCAACCGCAAATGTTCTGGATAGTGGAACTTGTTCCGTCTCCTCGTTATGATATTCAGACCATCCGGAAGTCAAATCTTGACTTGAATCAGAGCTCGACAAAGGTGTGTATGACATGTTGATCCTCAACTCTGTTGGTGAAACTGTTTCATCTTCACCAACAACCTCCGAGGGCCATTTAATAACGTTAGTAGAGCCTGAGTTCAAACGAATGCCATGTTGGGAGCTGTTGTGGTTGATTTGACCTTCGGAAATCCCACCATTACCATACATAGCAGTATACAAATCCTGATTCTGGTTGCCCAAACCATTGGTCCAACCCACGGGAATTGTTTGCAACCCATCATTACCATGTATATTGAGATTTTCTAGGCCTAAAAGTGGTTGATTAGGTGATGATGATGCTGCCGGAGAGTAGTCGGTATATGCTGGGCTGGATTTTGTTCTGTTGGATCCAAACGAATTATCTGAAATCCAGGCTGAGCCTTCTGATGAAGACAAGTATGGCTGAGGGAGCCCTGGAGACATTGCAGCCAATGGCATGTTCATTCCTGGAGCTGTGAACACTGGCGTATTATAACTCCGTCCATAATTCTGTCCATTTGACATACTGGTATAGTTGCTGGCTCCATGGCTAAGACTCATGTCAGTATAAAAGTTCCTTGGTGTCGGACTCGGCCTAGTATAGTTGCTTGTGGCTTCCGCTGGGACCTGGTATGACTGCATTGAGGTCCCATATCGTTGGCCTGGCTGATATTGGGCTTGCGAATTTCGTGAACAATCAGAATTGAAGTCAGCGACATCGTTGCGCATAGTTGCAGCACTAGAATAATCGCCACTATAAGGTGCTTCAACCTGTTGAGATGTCAGATAGTGAATCTGGAACTGAAGAAGCATCTTACTGCACTACGTTCCTCATTTTCAAAAATGTCGCCTTGAAGTCCGCAATATTCAATCGCTGAGTATGCTACGGGCTTGTGCATCTTCCAGGCGTTCGTGTCGTTGTTCGGCATCTCAAGAATCTTTTGTCGCAACAGATCCATTCTCTGCACAGATACAAAGGAACCAAAGTCATTCAAGACATATCGGGGCTCCATGTTGATAAGCATCTAATGAGACCTCACCGCTATCGTTATTTTCAGGCAGATATGTCACTCTGCGATGGCAAGCTTCCAGATGCAGCTCAGAAACCGGGTGGTTGCTCGCTTCTTTGGCAGTTACGGAAGCAATGCACCACTGGCAGCTTCAAACAGGTGACTTTCTGGCGGTGAACTGTTGAACTTCTGGAAATTTGTACTAATACCGTGAGATCCTGCACAATGGATTGGACAGCCAGTCTGTTCCCGTAGCTCTATGAGTCTGCAGGAGAAATTGGACGAAATTCCTTGGCCAGAAGTCTTCGGTACTATGCTGAGGCCTTGATAATAGCATCAGCGAATTACTCGTTATAGAATCCTTCAACCAGTCAGCACCATGTATTTGACACACCGCCAGTGGAGCGACTTAGACTTACATACCACAATTATAAGTTTGCTTTCTTTCCTCCAAACTCTCTGAAACACCGAATTACACTAGATATTATGGAGATAATTAGGTTGAAAATGAAAGAGCCAGTCAGTATCATTCTAGGCATGAAATATATGAGAGAAATGGGTCTTCCATGTGGGCATGGCAGAGAACATATTTTCACCTTAAGCCAATTGATATGGAAGAATATCTGAGACGCCAGCCTTCTAGACTTGCCGAAGAATGGGATACCCTTCCGTTAGCCTTGCTTCAACAGGTGCTATCAAGTACCTGTGCTTGCTTGTTCGCAATATCAATCCGACCCTAAAATCATAAACAAAGTATTCTGTCTCAAAACCTTCCCGCGCTTCCAGCATGGGCCAGGTCTCTCATCAGAGATCACGAGTACCTTGATGATCTGTCGATTTGCAATCCTCTTTTAGGGCAATTCTTTACTTATCTCATCGTCAGAATTTCCTCTTTTTAGTTGATGGCGTCCAGGTGGATTTCGATGCGGCTCCACTCTCCCACCAATTCCGCTGCACACGTCCGCCATTTGTGCCACTAGCAGATTCGCGAATGAACAAGTTCGCTCGTTTCAAGAATAAAAACTGTGGCGCAGGTCGTCACTTGCTGGCTCCTGGTAAAGCTCAAAAACAGTTGCTGCTAGGGTGCAAACCTCGGGTAGCTGCAGAGTAGAGCCGAGCTCATACTGTGCAACGCCCTAGCATGCAAACAACCATTGGCTTCCTCATTCCCAACCTTGTAGAGTTTACCGCTCTGATATGTCGTGGACCTGTGTTCATCCTTCTCCCCCACATAGAGAAAATCTCCCCACCGCTCTGGTGCGCCTCCAGCGGCCAAGTACGCTTGTTCATCATGACTACCTACGTACCAAAGCTTGTCAAGCACGGGAGGTATCGCTATTGACGCCATCTGATACTGCATCACCAGTCCCATTCACGGCTGTTTCATCTTTCAAACAGATAAAATTTTCCGATCACAGATTTCCACTTGCATCAGCCTCTCCCGCCAGCCAGATAGCCACCCAGTGAGACAGCAAACGGTCGTTCAGAAACAGAAACTAGATTCTCCATTTATTATCATAGCGGTTACATGCACGCACCGCCATTAGAAGCGAGACGCCGCACGACCCTGCTTGCAGGAAGCTGGCATGACTGGACGTCAATCGTCAGGTCTCAGATCTGATGAGGTTTTTGATGCAGCTGTATACCACATCAGCCCTCTTTCTGCTCTCATTTTGATTTTTCATTCTAAAATTGGAAGAGCAAGGACTGGAAGGAGAAGAAAGGAAACGCTCCTGTGATCGAGACTTCCGGTACTAGACTGGACTCGAAGGAAGCTTGGAGCTGAGAATTGTCTGTTCACGTCCTAGCTGATATCAGATCCGTTCTTTCCCGTCTACCAAGGAGAAACATGTCTCATCCTTAACCATGAGTCGTCATGAGAAGCGTGGGGTATACATGCATGCATGGTCGACGAGCGGTCAGAGCAGTGACTCTATTCTCCGCCATGCTACTGGTCGAAGGTTCTCTGCGGGTTTTGCCTTTGATAGGTGGCGCTCGCTTGCATGGATGAGAAGATGGACATCTTGGCTAGGTTTTGTTTACATGTCCGAGAATTGTGTGGTCAAGGTTCTGATGTCTCGGGTTAGGACTGCACTGGAGTCGCTGATGTATATTGCAGAACGCACTGGCTGGTAATCTAAAGTGAAGTTGTGCATGATATCAATCTTGACCGAAGTCCCATTGGACGTGGGATTTTGTTGCAAGGAAAGGATGGATTTTGAAAGTGGCTGTTTGTACAGAATTAATGGAGACTTTTGCAGTCATGGAGACCGCTTTGAGCAGCAAAATGATTCTAAGTACGACTTTATGCGATCTCAACTCCAACCATACCGTTTGCTCTTTTTGATTTAGGACCATGGTTTCCTCACTGCTAAGACTCTCTACTAAGCAATATTCTGCTGAGCTGATCAAAATGTGCTGAACATTGTAAGGTTGTAATTAGGGAAGGAGCCAACCTTGAAAACAACTTTAAATTGGATGGATATGACAATTTCAGCACCAACGCTAAAATCAATTCCGTTGAGAAAATACCTCCCCAACTTTTCATCGTCCTTTTTCAAGATTTCTCATCCTTACCTTCAACTTAATATTCAAGATTCTTCATCTGCAATGAGTGCAATAGCCCTCGCGCAACGAGTCGCTGATGTTTATTTACCGGAAATCTTCTATGAGTCGACATTTGATACGGCAGACGGTTCTCCAGGGCGTAGTAAAGAGGAGGGAGAGGAGGCATTTGATCATAAGATGCAGGATGCGCTAGCTGGAAAGGCCACAAAGGATAAGGAAGATGATGATGAGGATTCAGACTCGGATGATGATTAGAGTAGCTAAGATAACACCTTGCTTTTTGCGCTCGTCAAAAAAAGGTCCAAAGAATAGAATATTTTTCATACTTCTCTTGGTCTTTCGCAGCGATCAGATCCTATCAAAATCGTGAACCAAAGCAGCAGCATAGTAACTAGCTCGAGAGATCAAGCAGCGGGGCCTCGGAAAACTGAACTCCAACCGGGCCATACATCATACTGGTTCTTTACGATGGGGACATAAACTTTGCGGATTGTATTCAGAAGACAGGAAGAGGAGAGGAAAGCTATTGGTAAGAAGATTAGATAATTATGCTTTGGGAGTTAAAAGTTCGAGGATATAACCTAAAGCTAGGCAAGAAGGAGAATGGTGCTATTAGAGAAAGTCGTGCACATTCAGGGATTTATTAATTGCTGATTCGTTCGCAAGAAAACACTTGCAATAGACGCTTTTCTCAAATTCTTCTTTCAACTTGTTGAAGGAACGATTTGTCTTATTGATATTTCAGTCATTGACATACCCAATGAAGAGCCAGTCACCATTTTGCTCAGCAGCATCACGTGAAACTCGCTTGCTCTAACAAAGCCCCTGAGTTTAACCATTTCTGAAAGAAACAATGTACCTGAAGTCTTCTTGCCAATACCATTTGGCTTCGTACCGTGAAGCCGAGTTATTATTAGATGGAAGCACTCTGCGATAGCTCCAGTCAGAATCGAGTTAACCTCGAGGAGGATTAGAACGAGTTGATTTTACCTTGTTAATAAACGTGGTAATGATCTTCATCTCATCCAGTTCCTCCTCGAACATAACACTACCTTGGTCCTCGAAAGGTATAATACAAACACCTCCACTATCCTCGTCGTGTTCGATCGCAGGCCACTTTTCCTCAAAGTTGGTAGTCGTTGTGGCAAGGGGCTTGGCAGAGGGTTGATTATTCCTAAGAGCCGGTGCTACGACTACATATCAGTCAGCTATGAGCTGCATAAGTAAAGATCAGAACTTGCTCATTATCGGAGCAGCGACAGGTATACCACAATTACTGAGACCAGGTGCGAACATCGGCGATTTTGGTTGGAAGAGTCTTTCGGTAGCTTTTGGAAGAGTCTCGGTTGCTTGCGAGGCTATCTTGGTCTGCTTGGATTGCATAAGCGCATGCAACGGCTCGTTGATCTTCGGCATAGGATCCATCAATCCGCTCTGGGAATTCTCTCCAATATTGGGAGTTTGGGACATCAAAGTAGCGACGCCGTCGCGTCGTCGTGAGTTGTTGGAAGCAGGGTCCTCGAATACCTGCAACTTTGACACAAAGTGCTGGATTTCCTGTTGGCTCAAGCTCGTATCGTTGCTGAACCAGGCGGTTGACTTGGGTTGGTTAAGTTTGAGTGCCGGAACACGTTGAGAGAGCTCGGGCGAGAAGCGCTTGGCTTCTGGTATCAATTTGGAGGGCTTGGGCGCGAACTTGTTGGGTGGAGATGACATAGTGAAAGCTGATCGCAAAGGCTGTATGTATCGAAAGCTTGTGCAATATTAAAAGTATCCAAGAACAAACGCGTTTCGAGTCCGTCTTCTGTGTTGTTGTTGTTTGGGAGCTCAATCCAAGTAGAAGTGAAGCGTTGAAGGTCTATTTTGTTTACAAAACGGCAGTTGCGACCAACAACGCTTGAAATTTTCTTGTCAAGTATTTTAAATGGCAGTTCGGTTTTCAAATTGTACAAGAAGAGCCCAAAAATCATAAAAATCGTTTAATCATAGTCCTGTCCACGTATATCTATGGGTTTCTTAGTATTTGTATTCAAAATTGGTTGGCCAGGACATTTTCTTGAAGCTGTCCAACCTCGTACTACCACTGAGACTCAGCTTTCCATCAGCAATCAAGGCGGGCAAGATTCGTCTTCGCGGAACGAAAATAAAAACCGCAAATGTCAATAATCGTCCTAGACAAGCACTTGAAACTTAAAATCGGAGCTCTTAGATACTCATATTTTATTGTATTAAGTTTATTAAGTTTTTATTGTATTAAGTTTTTATTGTATTAAGTTTTTATTGTATTAAGTTTTTATTGTATTAAGTTTTTATTGTATTAAGTTTTTATCGACTTTAGTAAAGTGAAGATTGTGATATTTGAGCTTCAACTCTACGATTTCCCGACGCTTTGGCGAAGACGTATTTTGACCGCCTCGGGTATTTCAGATCAGGTTTGCTCGGTAATGATTACTCTATTGTTCTGATAAGATTTTATGTACAATGTCGAAGAAACGAGTGGAGCACCGTGTGGTGGCTATATACAAATTATATTCTATTTGAAGGGAAGCAGAAACATGATATTAATGTACATTCTATAGCAGACTGTCCCTCTCCTAGATGAGCCACAGAGAATTACCTCTCTCAAGATCTCCCCGTGGCTACATCTTCCAACTTCTCGTGGTCATTGCCGGCCGCTGTCCCTGAAACATGAACGCTCTCAACATCATTTGATTCTGCCTCTTTCTCTTGAAGTTTCGAGTCTTTCTCCACAGCTTGTTCATCTCCGGGAGTCGCCTTGTTCTTCTTGACGCTACGCCACTCCATAAACGCGGCACCAATGATAGAGATGCACACCAAGATAAGGGCCACTTGAAAACATAGGCGCAGGGAGTCGTTGTAGGCTTCCAGAGCTGCAATGCGGTACTCGGGTTTAATAAGATTGAAGATCCCAGTAACGCCAGCCTTCTCGATTTGCTGGGGAGTGAGGCTTGAGATACCACTGAGGCGTTTGACTAGTTGATTATCAAGGATATTCTGCCCTACTGAGACGAAGACGGCGCCAAATAGGGTCTGGCCGAAAAGCATGAGCGAAATGCCGATGGACACCTCGTTTCGTGATAGCACTGTCTGTGCTGCCATATTTGGTGCTTGTACTGAGGAGCCGAGGCCAAATCCGTATAAGATCTGGTAGCCAATCCATTGTCCCACCGTCGAATTGATATTGAGGGTTGTGAGAAGGCCAGCACCGATGGCGGTGATACAGATACCGACGAGCAAGAACGGCGTATAATAGCCAACACGTGCTGTTAGAATTCCTGTGAGAATGGATGCCACAACGAGCGAGAGCACCATGGGTAGGAGATGAATGCCACTTTCGACAGCGGAGTTGCCTTTAATTGCCTGAAACCAGACGGGAAGAAAGTAAACTAGAATTTGGCATCAGCATGCCATCATTTGCTCAGAGGATGAAGAAACTTACTGAAGAGCGTCTGATGGGCACCAGCACAGATACTCACCCAGAAACCGCTGGCAACGCTACGTTGGACGAAAATACGTGGTGGTACAATGGCTTGATCTGGCTTCCAGATCTGGATTATGACAAAGGCAATCAAAAGTACGAATGCGAGTACAAGTAATGTGATAATACGTCCGTTGCCCCACTAAATATGGTCAGTTGCTGGTTTATGGCAGTAGAAGGAGGAACTTTAAGGCCAAAACTTACACTATATGTGAACCCACCCCATTGGAGAGCCAAGCATAGGCAGACAACTCCGGGGACGAAAGCTATCAAACCTGCGATGTTGAGTTGTTGCAATATGCTTTTCAATGTAGTTGTGGTCTTGGGACGACTGGGGATACTGAGTAAGAAGTATACGAACACCAACACTATTCCGCCCAAAGGGAGGTTTATATAGAAACACCACCTCCATGTGACGTTGGAAGTGAACGCCCCGCCGACTATCGGGCCTAAAATTGAAGCGATCCCAAAGATGGCACCGAAGAAACCTTGGTATTTGGGACGCTTGTGTAGCGGAAGGGCGTAGACGAGGATCACGATCTAATGTGGGTTAGTGTGAGCAAATAGAATGGGAGAGAGGAAGTAATTAGAAAAAGAATAAGCAGAGAATGAGTTTTCGAGAGAGAAGAGACATACCACTCCCGATTGAACGCCTCCAGCTCCCAGACCGGCAATGGCTCTGCCAATGATGAAAGCGATTGAACTCGGTGCGGCACCGCAGATAGCCGAGCCCACTTCGAAAAGGAGGAGTGCCATTAGGAAGGTGGCTTTGACATTCAGGAATGTATATATTTTCCCGAAGACCAAGATGAAGGCGCAGTTGCTGAGCAGGTATGCCGTGCCATACCAGCCAATATCGTTGGCAGAATGGAAATCGTTCGTGATCTGAGGTATCGCGGTTGAGATGATGAGTTTATCCTGTAAACAAAGTTGATTAGCGTACTAAAAAACACGTAGTATTGAAGGAGTTTGTTTCTAGAGACTTACTATTGCTACTACAAACATGGCAATAAAGATCGAGGTCATCAACAAGGCGAGCTTGAGACCGGAAGGGTAGATGATGTCCTCAGCCTTGGACTTTTCGGCGACCGCATCTTTCTCAAAATCTGGGGTAGCTATGGTATTACTGTTCATAGATGTAGGTGGCACAGCCTGGTCATCATGTAGCTCTTCTCCCTTCCTTTTTGAAAACATGCTGATGAGCGTAGCGTATTGAAACGGAGCAAGAAGTTAAGAAAATGGCAATGGGAAGAATTTAACGCAAGTCTCTTCAAGAAAATAATGAGAAGTAGGTATTGGATTGATATTTTACATTGCGGATATGCAGAGGAATACTTGCCTTCTTGTAGTCTGCAGACAACTCTTCGAGATCACGTGCTCCGGAGGGTCGGACGTCTGTCTTACCATTTTGGGCCTATTCTTGCCAACTTCTCGGCCATCCAAGTGTGCAACTTATGTCAAGTCAAAATCCGGACACAAAATCCATATCCGACAACAAAGCGACTTCACGGTAAAGGAAACGAATGGGGATCGCTCGATGTGAATGAAGACTAAATCACACACAAACCGTAGCATAGCCCTTTGGATGGACCCGTGGTACTTCCAGTGTGCTTGCGACCAAGCGCTTGGATAGACAATGCGTCATACACTGTGACACTTGTATCGCAGTAAGATAGATAACGATAAATAAAACATGTAGTTGGCGTAGGCAGTTCTTGCCAGCGGCCATTCATACCTATTGATTGAAGCATTGATTTCGCGAAAGGACAAAAAGCCACACTCTGGGGCTGACTAATGGCACATTACGAGTTACAACTGGGGGACGTACGAATACGAGTTGGCCATTTCACCACTAGATGCACATGATATTGTAGCCACAGCTTCGTGCTTACTACCTAGCGCCAGGTGTATTTGCACAATGCTTTTGAACCCAACTTTCTGCCCTCTGCGTCTTCGATATGTTTGCAGTATTTGAGTCGAACTCGACTTCAACGGATCAGAAGCCCGACGATGGCGGATCTCCCCCGCAGAAGCTCCCAGCCAAGCCAGGTCGGCGCAGGGACAAGCCGCAGCTGTCCTGTACAATCTGCAGACAGAAGAAGTACCACTCCCCAGACAATCCTAGTTTGTGCTTACCTATTGGCAGGCTAAAATGTGATCGAGTGAAGCCTTGCCTCAACTGCACCAAGCGTGGACAGCCCGAATCATGTGACTACATCAAGCATGAGCCCTCTCGTACCGGGCCTACAAACGTTCAGGATAGGGTTCGGCATCTAGAAAACATGGTGAAGTCTCTGTTGAACAAACAGAATAACCAAGAACAAGATCGGCCTATGTCTGAAGAGTCACCACCTGCCGCCAATCTGGGAGGGACATTGCAAGACAGTGGCTTCACTCAGTCTGCGGCTCCATCACCTTCTAGTCAGGCAGACCCGAATATTCCAAAGACTTCACTGGGAATCTTTACCAAAGCCAAAGATCAAGTCAATTTTGTGGGGAGTGAACACTGGGAGGCAATCCTTGAAGATATCAATGATTTGAAAATTGACTTGGAGACACCTGACACATCCGAAATCGCTGACTTCAAACCCCAGATCTTGTTTGGTATGAACTATGCATCAAGATCAGAGATTGTGTCATCAATTCCCCCAAGGCCAGTTTGTGACGTGTTGATCGCAAGATGGGCTAGGACGATGGGCATGGCACCGAGTAAGTCCACTCTGTCTACAAGGTAACTAGAAGCACTAACAAAACGCAGTGGTTGTGCATATACCTACTTTCATGAAAGAGGTGAGTTTACCACATGATCACTGTAAGAATGAAATGATAATAAATAAAATGATAGTACAACAGAATGTTCGAAGAGCCTAACGAAACACCATTGATGTGGATTGGTCTCCTTTTTTCTATTTTGGGCCTAGCCTCTCATTTCTTTGCTGTGTCTGGTGAAGAACTTCACAATATGCCTCAACCCTTCTCCTCTATGTCAGAGATGAGTTTTCATTATCGCGACCGCACTACGCAGTGCCTTGTCGAGGTAAACTATCTCCGCCCAAAACGATACATGGTAGAAGCGTTGTTGTTTTATTATGCGCTTGAGAAATTTCAATTTAGAGCCTCGGAATTTGGGTCTTACGTCGTCCTTGGAATTATCATTCGAGTCGCCATGCGACTTGGATACCATCGTGATGCGAGTCATTATTCCAGCATATCGCCATTCGATGGAGAAATGCGAAGGCGAGTATGGGCTATAATATTCCAACTAGACCTCCTGACTTCCGCTCAAGTCGGTCTTCCTCGCATGATTCGGGAGGAGGAAAGTGATACTGCTGAGCCCAAGAATCTACTGGACACAGATTTTGATGATAGCATGACTGAGCTCCCTCACCCACGACCCAGCACAGACGCTACGCCGGTGGCATTCATCATCTTTATGGTCCGGTTGCTTCGCCATCTTGGACTGATTGTTGACCGAATCAATTCCATCACGCCTCTCTCCTATGATGAGGTAATACGCCTCGATTCTAAACTCATGGAGACGCATGCTACAATTCCTACTTACTTGACCATGCAGCCTCTCAATCTTTCCATCACCGATACTGCAGATATCATCATCCGAAGATTTTCTCTCGAGGCATGTCTTCAAAAGAGTCGTTGTGTGCTGCATCGGAAATACCTCATCCTGGGGAGATCAAAACCTCAATATAAGTACTCGAGGACTACACCCATTGATGCTGCAATGAAACTTCTAGATATCCAACGTATCTTTGATAAGGCTATTCAACCCGATGGCCAATTGTTTGGCGAACAGTGGAGAACCTCCGCACTCGTTAATCAGGATTATGTTCTCGCGGCTATGATCCTCTGTCTAGATCTTGCCTGGGGTATGAGAGTTGGCGATATACCTATTGATGAAAACGAGATTGAGAAAATGTGGCCGAGGAGCAAAAGATTGCAGGCAGTGAAAGATAGCTATGACATCTGGTATAAGTCGAGCACAATATCAGCGCTTGCAGCAAAAGCAACAGAAGTTTTAAAGGTCATGCTGAAAGACCTTGAGTCTGGTTCGGGAGATGCTATGCCAACAAAGTCGATAATTATTCCAGAAAGTGTTCCTGGTAGGCGCTTCTATTTCGCAGCCTCATCTCTTCGGATGCTAACAGTCCTCTCCAGATTCAGCTCCCGCTCAACAACTACCTATATTCAGCGATCAAACATACGCTAGAAGTTCAAATAACTTTGACTTCAACGCCCCATATTTCGTTGGCTCATCAGCGACGGATTTTTTCACAGGGACAGTAGATACAGAAATGAATTTTGACTGGGTAAGCTGTTCAGTCAATATGACTTTGATGAAGGCACACTAATCTCAGAACAGGAGCTCTGGGATACCCAGTTTCAGACGGTACCAAACTTGGACCAAGATTTTGATTCATTAACATTCCAGTAATATTTTCTTTGGACGTCTTCTGGTGAACTTCTCGCCTTGGATTACGAGATTTCTTTGTAGTCGAGGTAAGGTTTTTGTATCTCGTTACACTGCTTTGATTACTAATGTCCTTCTATCATACAGTCAGGAACCTCTTCATAAACATTTTCTGTGAATTTATGCTAACCATCAATAAAGGATTCGCTGTTTGACGTTCGTAGCAAAAGAGTGCATGGCTAGTTTCCGAGCTTGAGGTCAACGTAAGAATCTTGCAACGACTCTTCCTGATCAAACGCATTCGATTAGTTAGAAGGAATTGCCAGCGGCCAAACGAAAGACCTAGTGTTTAGTCCTCAGAGATATAGAGGTCGGGTTCTGGTGTGTCAGCTCAACGGTAGCGCCATACTCCTCAACTCAGATCATGTAGTGAATCAAGGGGAAGGGAAGAATACTCTAAACCTGTACCCTATAATACAAGCCAAAGTATTCATCCGTTTCTAGTGTTAATACAGTGGAACAAAACAGCTCGCTCCTAATCCGGTTTCTCTGCTTATCTCTCTGAAAACGACTACAAAATCGTCTACTATCTTTCCTCTGAACACTTGGTTTATTCTAAAGCATCAGCTTCCTGAGGTAAGGTTCTACAAAGGAAGAGAGGTTAATAGTAGGTGAGGGTAGCTATATACCTACACTGTAGGCTCCTTGAATACCATTGGGGGAGAAAGTGGTACCCATTCAGTGCATGACATATTTCCAAGCAGATAGATAGGAAGGAGAAGATATATATAAGAGTAGCTTAAGAGAAACATCGGTACCGTACTCCTCTTTGCATCTTGTTGCATTTCGACATTTTGAAGCTTGACTTGCAGCTATGAGAGAAGTATGCCGAGTGAGCCGGAACAATTGATCCATCTCGGCCTTCCGAACTTCAAGTCTTTGTTGCAGTTCGATATTTAGGTTTGACTCGTTCGTATGAGAGATGTGATGGACAGGCAGAGCGAGCCATCTGCATCCTCCCGCTTTAGAGTCTCTGTTGCATTTCGAGATTTGGGTTTGACTCGCACTCGTGCAAGAGATGTGATAGACAGATGAAGTAAACTATCTTTATCCTTCCGGATTTGAAGGCTTTGTTGCGTTTCGATATTTGGGTTTGACTCGTCGGATGAGGATAGTGAGGTAGAGTTACGCAATTCATGTGTGTCCAAGAGTTATTTTGTTGCATTTCGAATCCCAGCTGTTTGGTAGAGTGGTACCATTCATGCATAAGAACTTCTTTGAGACGTTCCGTTGCATTTCGAAACCTCAGCGCTGACTCGCAATTTTGTCAGGGATGTGATAGATGAGGCCAAGCGAAGCATCTCAGCGCATCGTCAAGCTTACCAATTGTATTCTTGTTGCATTTCGACATCCGGAGTTTGACTCGTACGGATAGGAGAAGATGGAGGGGAAAATAGAGCAGAGACTACCGTTTCCACGAGTCTACATCCTCTTGCTTGATTTCTGTTGCATTTCGAGATTCGAAGCAGACTGACTCGTAGCTACTGGAGAGATGTGATAATGAAGTCATCGGGAACTAGGACGCCGAAAAGGCGCTATTTTTCACGGGAGGGTTTGTAGTATTTCGAGATTGAGGCTGGCTGAGTTGGGTGAGCAGTGAGCGATTAAATTTTTGACTTGAAAACTTGTTGCAATTCGATATTTGGAAACTTGACTCGACATCGTACAAGAGAAGTGATAGGCGAGCCGAAGCCAACTATCTCGACGAGTTCAAACCGTTCATGAGCTATCTGTTGTATGTCGAGCGGAATCCCCGGATACTCACAGGCTCTATAGTGAGCCGTGGGACTGGTTCATCTGCCTCCAAATATAGCTCTGATGCATTTCGACGTTGGGTCAGCCTGACTCGGACAATAACCATGGGCTAGAGTGACATGAGCCTATTGGCTTCTTTTGGGGCTTCTGTTGCATTTTGTCACTGGACAGATGACTCGGACAATAACATGAGTTAAAAAGATCCCTTGAGACTGTTTCACCTACTCCAATCAGAGTTCTGTTGCACTTCGAGTTAGGGCTGCAACCTGACTCGTACTGCGTGATTTCTGAGGAGATGGAGAATAAGCCGATAGAAACCATGGCACAAGACTCTCAGCTGTCCGTGCTATTTTTAAGCCAATCAAAGATTCCCGTGTGGAGTACGGGTGGAGGAAATTCTGTATCATCTCACTTCAACGCCCTCAGCTTTACGTCCGTGAATTCCAACGCAACAAGCCGAGTCACCGCCGGTTTTCCTTTTGGGAGCGGCACTCCACGAGTCATGACATGAGCTGATTCTCAAAGCCGAATTGCAAGAGAGCAATCCACCTTTGAAGGATACCAAGCAACGCTTTCACCGATTGGTACGTACCCAAGTACCTCCGTACCGAAGAGAGGGATATCCTAGGATTCTTGGCCGCCGGTCCGGCACGAATGCCGCTCAGCCGCTGCCAATCTCGGGCTTCTCCCACGTTGCAAGCGATGTCAGACCTCTTACTGAACCCTTTTTCACTTCTCGTCTCCAGCCTTTGGAATGAGGGCGAGGAACGCGCCGAAGAAGCAAAAGGATTGTTCGAATCTTGGTTACCTAATGCAAGGGCAAGGCTAAAAGAAGAGTCCGAACGTGGCACTACAGGCTGTCTCTGGTTTTGATGGCGGGACGTGCCGAGACTCTGTGCGGGGTGAGTGCAGGGTGTGATTCAGGGTGGGATGGAAGCTGAAGGACAAATCGAGTGCGCTGAATTCGTGACGGCTCCTCCAGAGAGCTCCAGAGGGTGTGTTATCGACGGTTGGGTCATTGCAGCTCTGGCACATCAGTCATCAGTCAGCACGTCCCAGAATCAGGAGATGGAGGGCGGGACATGTTCAAGGGTCAGCAGCCTCACCTCAGGTACTGACTGGTACAGCCAGAAACTCCCTCACTTCCCTGGACTGACTCGTCACACCCATCTCACGCGTGAAATGGGCTTTTGATGACTTTCCCAGAATCATCTGTTGCACTTCGCACTTTAGACTCCTTGACTCGCTCTCTGCCTGAATCCGGGCAATTGGATGGCCATGCGAGATGTAGCGGGGTAAATGTCTGAATGCAACCATCAGTCGTTTCTCGGACGGATCTCTCGGGCGGTAGATGTGCGATCGTGATGGCGCTTACTGATCGGACGTGGACGGAGGAGACACGACTCATGTCGACGAGGGCGACGATGTTGTTGGAAGAATGTTCCACGAAGGAGAGATGAGCCCGGACGGAGCTAAAGCTGCATGGGGAGTGGGGGAAGGAGCAGGAGGTCTTGCCGAAGCCTCCAGCCAAGGTACCAACGTCTCCAACCAACAACAACAACAATATGGCAGACACGACTCGTACACCACAACTGCGAAATGCAACAAAGACAACCCGTGTCTCTCTCCATCAATCAATGCCTCATTCCTGAGCAGCACGAGTCATGATCTGCCCTGCCGCCAGAACCGGGATTCTGCCAAAATGTCTTCTGCGCGCTTTGATAAGGCTGGCTGGCTTTGCGACTTTATGCATTCCTCTGCGATGCCAGACTGGTGACAGGTTGTTGCACTTTGCTCCAGCAGATTTATGATTGATTGATTGATTGATTCATCCATCAGGCTTTGAGTCAAATTAAAATTCCTTCGCACATGAAATCTGGTACATCGCAGAAAAGAAAACAACACCCGCTACTTTTGTTTCACAGTGGCCTGATAGCTCCAACTCCAGTACTCCAACCCCCGGGAAGAACAAATGGGAAAGCTCCCCGAACGAAAGGCTTCTCCTCCTACCCCTCCTTGACCGCCTCAATAGTTGCAAACTCCCACGCCGTCCCGAACCTCTCACACTCTTCAACAATCTCCTCATCCTCCCACCACCACTTCTCCCCCTTCACAAACCCACCCCACATCTCCTTCCACAGCATCCTTCCCACCACAGTCTTCAGCTCCGCCTTGGTCTTATCAGTTATTCCATCCGGCTCCGGACTCACTGCAGCCAGGAACCTCACATGGACAATTGTACTCCCTTCTGCTCGGAGTCCTGCATCTGCAAGCCAGATCGGGAATAGACGACTTGGATTCAGACACCGGAATTGCTTCTCCAGATGGAGTAGGAGATGATTGTCCATCCATCGTCGCAGCCGTGGTCCGAGGGTGGCGGGGAGAGGTGCCGGGTCGAGGATGGTGAGATGCAATGTTCCTGAGGTGAGGGGCCGGGTGGGTGAGTTGGCTGAGAATGAGCTGCTAACCGGGGAGGCGGGGTAGGCGGAAGAATTGAGTGTTCGGTGGCATTCTTTCAAGATGGAAGGGATGGAGGAGGCTGGAAGCAGTGATGGGAGTGAGAAGGCGTGGATGGTTGTGAAGTTCTGAGAGGCGTAGGGGAGCTGAGAGGTAGGTCCTGGGACCGAGAGGGGGTAGATGTTGGGGTAGTGGGCTGGCGAGAGGGGTGTAGTTGAGAGATGGTGGATTTCTGCCGAAGGTGATGTGGTAAGCGCTGAAAGTGAGGATGCGGATGCTGAATAAGTCAGTATTGTTAACGCTTTCTAGGTGAGAGAATAAGTACCTTGGCTCTCATAGAGTGAGAGGATTTTCGTCATGCCTGTGGATGATGAAGGAGGGCTCATATTATCACTACCAGCTCTCTTCTTCAGGCTCCGCAAAGCTGTAAGCATCCACAACTGCTTCTCTAATTCCAACTCTTTATACACCGACGCATCTGAAATCTCATTCCACTCCTCTTTCAAACGCTCAAGAACAATCTTAGGACTAGCCGCTTCCATCCGCCGAATATTGCGCTGCAGGTGAGTGAGCTCTACAGTTGGTGAGGATGCTTGAATCTGCTTCACGCCGAAAGGATCATGAGCAGTCCTGAGGGACAGGTTCTTGTGTTGTTTGAGACGGTCATCGGGAATACAATCCCAGTCCTCGGGTGGCCTCCATGCATCTGGACTTCGTCCTTCAGAACGCGATGTGAATGGCCAACCACTACGAGATACTTCTCGTTTTACCGACGCCGTTGATTTATCTTCACAGCTGGGAGCGGTCGGCATGAAGGTGTTCAGATACGACGGTGAGATACTACGCTGTTAGTCAGAACACCAAGTGGTACCATTCCTACTTACGAATCCGACGGCGGGTCTAAGCAATCAGGAACTGGCGCACCAGCAGCGGTAATGTGAACCACGGTTGAACCCTCTTGCTCATCTTCAACACTTTCCCGTTTTGAAACGGTTATCTCTGTGTTTTGGGAGATGAATGATGTCGGACTCAGTGGCTGAACTATCCTTCCAGGACTCTTGATTGATTCCGCTGCGCTACTCCAACTTAATTGTGTGTTGGCGGACTTTCCTGTCCATCCTGAGAAAACCGACTCAGATACTGAGACCATTAGCCTTTCTCAGCATACCAAGGGGATGCCTTACCGTCCGAAGTACTTGATTGCTCAACATCTAACATGTCAGGTACTGAGAACAGTACGCTTGATGTTGAGGGCCGGATGTCCGTGGCCGATAGATCTTGGGCTGTGGAATCCACAAAAGCAGAGAGATAGTGATTCTGAACCCATCGAGAAGCCTCAGTGGAGTCGTTTCCGGCAGTTGAAGTCAACTTGGACTGAGACTTTGATCGTTGCAGTCCTCTCTTTACAGATGACGAGCCATTACCGAAGAAGTTGAAGAGGGTAGGTTTCGTTTGTGCTTCAGTCGAAGTCGAACTCAGGATCGAAGATCGACGAGAGATTGACGTCTTTTTTGATCCATTTGCATTTTCTTTGCGGTTCCTTCTCTGTGCAATCGTTTCCCTGTCGTGGTCAATCCACGAACCATCAAACATTGTGAGCGGAGAAAAAAAAATCAATGAAATGAAATTGGTAGGTCGGCTGGTAAGGGATCAAATTTCATCAGGTTATATGCCGGTAAATGAACAAGTTGTTTCCGTAAGCAAGGGAACCTTAGATATGATACGATCTCTTTCCTGTTACAAAGACAAAGAGCTAGAAAAACGCCAGAACCTGCACGGCCGGCTTGACCGTCAGGTCCGTTCTTCTAGGCTGGAGATGAGCATTGGTCAACAAAAGCCTCCGAGTCTGACGATGGCGATATGCATACTTCCGAGTTGAACCAAGGGTCCTGGCATGCTACGGACAGCAGTGGTCCCTAGCACGGGACTTGTGCTCAGACGGGCAAAGCGTCGATCAAGTCCAGATGTAATCCTTGCTCAGCTCAGCAGACGCCAGTCTCACAATCCGGTCCAAGTCATGAGTTGGCAGGGCTTAAATGAAAGAATGCAGCTGAGAGAGAGTTTCTAGAGGGATTCCGCGGTCTCAGAAAGATCCAGAATGCTTGTTCCGTCAATAGTCTGTGCTGGGACGATGGGGATCATGATTGTTTTGGGAAGACGGTGACGATAGAAGTTGGAAGGAAGAAGAGTGGAAGTTTGGGTCCAGACTCCAGATGCAGAGCGTGGTAGTATTAGGCGTACTGGGCTTGGAGACTCAGGGCGGTTCGGTGCGCTACCGAATACTAGCGATCGAGATATGCTGGCTCGCGTCACCAGACAAGAGTCAGGGGCAGCCCCGAGCACCAACTTTTTAACTTTTCGCTATCACAACCAGAAAATTTCCAATCTTCTTTTTTGCTCGTGGAGTACGGCAGCCCAGAGGCCGCCGAAGCATTCATTTCTTCGCTTCAATATATTGTGTCTTGAACTTTCAGGGCGGTGGAGGCGCTGGCTCTCTCCTGTTGGTACCCGATCTTGTCCTCCTCCCCTCACCCGCAGCAACCCAACAACCTTCAGATAAGTGTCCCTGGTCTATACCAAGCTTTATATCGTCAGCTGGCGATCGGCTACGTCCGTATCGAGGGCTCTCAGATCCATTTTCCATGTCCAGAACTCGCCATTTTCTTCTCGTTAGCAACCGAGTCTGAATGTGGCGTGCGCGGAGCCCACAACTTTTTAGTGGACAAGTGACAAAGCCACAGAATCGTACGAGGGAGACATAAGCTGCAAGAGAAGCGCCACCTCAGCAGGTATCCGTCCGCGAGCTGAGGGAAGAACCACTCGGGATCACGGGGCTCCCAACCCGATTCCACAGGCGTCGAAACCTCTTCAGCCCCGTGGCGAGCGGGTTGCCGATGCGTGGATAATCCATTTCTCGACTGCCATCTCGAGGAGTCGAGAAAAATGGACAGAGGCAACTGCACCCGCTCCAAGGAGGCCGTATCGGGCTCAATCTTCCTAACGAGATCAGATTGATCAGATGGATCGGTTGATCGTCCGAGCTTGCTCCCGTTCCCCAAGGCCCTCAGACCCCCTTACATACATGACGCTCCACTCAACATCCGTCAGTCAGTGTCCGTGAGGTACGCACATCTGTGCCTGCATGAAGGGATATTTTCCATTTTATCGATACGCTTGCGCCCGCAGCCAATCGTTCATGGTTCCACGCGGTTGGGTGCAGCGTGTTGACCTCCGTTGTGTCTCTGCTCGCTTGCCAGCTGACATTCGATCGCCCCCCTGGCCATGGCAGAAAGCCATCGAGGCCATTCTCTGCCTGCTGCTCTCCCGCTCAGCCATGGAAACATCCTGTAACGGACCTTGCTCAAGATACTTCCCGGCAGCGCAGGGGCTGTCCTCGTCCGGCCATGGCTTCTGCGACCATCGAGGGACTACGTTGGGCCTGCTGGTCCTGCTATTCGCATTGGTATAACTTCATTGGTTTGCCCACGTTTTCTCCATGTGCTGTCAACCATCGTCGACTTAATCATGTCTGCAATCAGAGCGGCAGTAACTGCCATTGACCAAAAGATATCAAAGACGACTTTTGGTAGAGCCTTTCGACTCGATGGCTCCGGCCATGTAAGTCTGATCCTCAAGTCATGCCCGTACTGAACTAACTGGTTGTAGGATAAAGAAAGGAAAGGAGCGAGGTTCTCCGTCGAGCTTCGAGCAGGCATCACAACATTCTTTACCATGGCATACATCATCGCAGTTAATGTGAGGATGAGCATCTTTCTGTCTTCGTTTGTTGACTTCTTAGGCTTCTATTCTCACCCAGAGTGGAGCAACTTGTGTCTGCACAGATGAGCAGGACATGACGTGCGCCAATGATCCCGCCTACAACGCATGTCTTATTAGTAAGAGTCATCCCAGAGAAACATGCTCAACGTTCTAATTCCTGCAGGTGTTCAGAGAGATCTGATCACAGCCACCGCAGCCATCAGTGGCATTGCTTCCTTTTCCTTCGGATTCCTCACAAACCTCCCAGTGGCCCTGGCGTAAGTACTTCTCAAAGAGTGTCTTGAATACAGCTAACGAGTAATAGTCCTGGGATGGGACTCAATGCCTACTTCACTTACCAAGTTGTCGGATATCATGGCACGGGAAATGTTTCCTACCGACTCGCACTCACGGCTGTTTTTGTGGAGGGTTTCATCTTCATGTTTCTATCGCTCATAGGAATGCGACAATGGCTGGTGAAGGTTATACCATCTTCCGTCAAGGTTGCCAGCGGGGTTGGAATCGGGATGTTCCTGACCCTGATTGGCATGTCATATTCTGGAATTGGCTTGATATCTGGGAATTCGGTCACGCCCACTGATATTGCAGGATGTCCTCCACAATATCTAGATGCCGATGGTCATTGCACATCCCATAAGATGACCAACCCTACGGTACGTTCCACAGAGCTTCATTTAGGCACGATCTAACAAATCCTTAGTTGTGGATCGGTGTTGTGTGTGGCGGTTTCCTAACTGCCTATCTGATGTCCTATCGAGTCAAAGCTGCAATTATTATCGGAATCGCACTTGTCTCCATCATATCCTGGCCGTGAGTAGAAATGCAAAGCATACGTGCCTTGACTAATAGTTTTAGTCGCGATACATCATTCACATACTTCCCTCACACCACAGACGGGGACTCGCTCTTCAACTTCTTCAAACAAGTCGTTGCCTTCCACCCGATCCAACATACCCTCGCCGCCCAGGATTGGAACATTCCTGCAGCAGGAGGCCATTTCGCTCTGGCTCTCTTCACCTTCCTCTACGTGGACATAATCGATGCAACAGCAACCCTTTACTCCATGGCCGCATTTTCTGGCGTCGTCGATGTTGAAACGAGGGACTTTCCCCGCTCAACCATCGCCTACTGCACTGACGCCATGTCGATTTCTATCGGCTCACTCTTTGGCTGCTCTCCGGTCACTGCATTTATCGAATCCGCAGCCGGTATCACTGAAGGCGGACGCACCGGCCTCACTGCCATCACGACCGGTGTCTGCTTTCTCATCTCCATCTTCTTCGCACCCATCTTCGCCTCGATCCCACCATGGGCGACTGGCTGCACACTCATCCTCGTCGGGTGCATGATGATGCGTCAAGTCACCAACGTCAACTGGCCATATATTGGGGACGCTCTCCCCGCTTTCGTGACCATTGCGACCATGCCCTTCACATACTCGGTAGCTTACGGCCTCATTGCCGGCCTCCTCACATACACGGTGCTCAATGGCGCCATCTACATCACGACCAAGGTCTCTCGAGGGAGAATCGAGCCGCCGGATTATGATAATGCCGAGTACTGGACATATAAGCCGGGAGCGAGCAACCCACCGTGGTTCATCAGGGCGGCGCAGGGGAAGCTCTGGAGGCAAGGTACCTATCAAGAAGACTCGAGGAGTCTGAGTGGGGTGACCGAGGCCAGCGAGAAGGAGTTGGTGGAAGGGACAAATGAGAGGATACGGACAAAGGCTCACGAGCAGTTGTAACACATATGTTGCTGTCTGAGCAGTACTGATGATTTCTTTTGTTGATGGGTGTAACCTGTACTAGCAGCATGGGAAGGACACATGATGACCAAGGAAAGTCGGAAAATGTATAGTAATCGTCCAGTGCGTCAATAATGTTGAGGACATGGCAGAGATACAGTCAACGTTGAATGTCAACACAGATAAATCCGGCCAGGAGAGTGAGAAGAAAGTAGTCAAACCCAGGAAATTGGATATGAGATTTTCCCCAAGGTGGAAATATAAAGTGCAACGACGAGGAAGGACGGCTATCTTGGAGAAGACGCATCCATCTCATCCAGATGGTCGGGTCATGCCACAGCTGAAGCTCCAGCCCAATCCCAAGCTCCAGCCCCTAGCCCCCAGCTCAGCAGCACCCAGAGCCGCGCCGCGGGCACCACATCTCTGCATCGGCGCGGGGACCCTGCTGAGATAGAAAGGATCCAGAACCTTGAGGCACGGATGGTCGGGGAGCAAGATGCAGCCTCTGAGGGAAGGAGGAAAGTGTAGAAACGCCGCACAACAGCAGAGCAGCAGCGCGAGTGAGCGATGGGGGACGGAGGTGGGCGACGGGCGAATGATGCGCAGGGACGGACGCTGGCCTTGTGTATCTTTCGTGTATCTCCCGCCAACCAGCCCGCCGCCTCGGTTCCTCGCTTACGGGCCCATGGGAATCTTTTCTGCTCCCAAAGCATCGACCCAACCACGTTGGGTTCGCGGCAGCCCCCGCCATGATCGGAGTGTGGAGAAGGGGGCTGGTGATAGAGGTGGGAGACACCAAGCCTGAATCAACATCTTTTTTTTTTCTTTTCGCCCTGGTTTGTTGTTGTTATCGCCCTGGTTTCAAAGCCACGATGGGTTGGAGGAGGAGCGAAGCTTTGGGGGGTTGCTCCTCCATGGAGATTAAAAGAGGGCATCGGTCCTCCTCTGCTGGGCTGGTTCATCATCAGCTTCATCTTCATCATCCTCAGCATCTTCATCATCCTCAGCATCTTCATCATCCTCAGCATCTTCATCATCCTCAGCATCTTCATCATCCTCAGCATATCCCTCATCGCTCCTAAGCTTCCTCCAACACAAACTCGATTCGCTCCATCCGTCGCCATGGCAGAAGTCGACCGCATCGGGCCTGACATGAGTCCCAAGAAGACCGTCTCCGACAGACTCAACTCGGTCCGCAAGACCTTCTTCACCAAGGAGGGACTGATCGGGGACTACGACTATGCCTTTCTCTTCCGCCCGGCGCTGCCTTTCATGAAGGTCTCCCGCCGACCCGCACCCTTCTTCGGCCTCAACGACAAGATGCCCGTCTTCCTGGCGGTGCTCCTGGGCTTCCAACATGCGCTGGCCATGTTGGCGGGCATCATCACGCCTCCCCTGATCCTCTCCGGTCAAGGTGGTGTCAATCTTGACACGGCCCATCAGCAATATCTGGTTTCCACGTCCTTGATCGTCTGCGGTATCCTGTCCAGTATCCAGGTCACGAGATTTCACATCTACAAGACACCGTAAGTCCTCTCACTGCCATGAGAAGAGTGCAAGCTAACTCTCTATCCAGATACTATATTGGAACGGGTCTGATCTCCGTCGTTGGTACATCCTTCGCCATCATTCCCATTGCCACCGGGGCCTTCTCCCAGATGTACAACAATGGCTTCTGCCAGCTCGCCGCCGACGGTTCGAAAATGCCATGTCCTGACGCCTATGGTGCCTTGATCGGTACCTGCGCCATCTGTGCCTTGACTGAGATTTTAATCTCTTTCCTCCCACCCAGCACCCTCCGCAAGATCTTCCCACCCATCGTCACCGGTCCCACTGTCATGCTCATCGGCGTCAACCTCATCGGATCCGGCTTCAATAACTGGGCTGGTGGAGATGGCCTCTGCAATGCCCGTCCTGCGACCGGCTTCTTCTCTCTCTGCCCTGATATCACAGCTCCGCATGCTCTAGCCTGGGGCAGCGCTGAGTACATCGGTTCGTCCCACAAGAGTCTTCCACCTCCTCCCTGCTAACTCATCCAGGTCTCGGATTCTCCGTTTTCGTCACCATCCTCATCTGTGAACGCTACGGCTCTCCCATCATGAAATCCACCAGCGTCATCCTCGGCCTCCTCGTTGGCTGCATCATCGGTGCAGCATGCGGCTATTTTGACAAGTCCGGTGTCGATTCCGCTCCCGCCGTCTCCTTCATCTGGGTCAAGACCTTCAAACTCGCCATCTATGGTCCCCTCGTTCTCCCTATCATGGCCGTCTTCATCATCTGCGCCTGCGAAGCCACCGGCGATATCACAGCCACCTGCGACGTCTCGCGCCTAGAAGTTGAAGGCAAAGTCTTCGAGTCCCGTGTGCAGGGTGGAATCCTCGCTGACGGACTCAACGGATGTCTCGCTGCTCTTATGACCATCACACCCATGTCGACCTTTGCTCAGAACAACGGTGTCATCGCCCTGACCCGCTGCGCAAATCGCAAAGCCGGATACGGTTGCTGCTTCTTCCTCATCGTCATGGGCCTCTTTGCCAAGTTCTCAGCCGCGCTCGTGTCGATCCCAGCATCAGTTCTCGGCGGTATGACAACCTTCCTTTTCTGCGCCGTCGCCGTCTCTGGAATGGCCATCGTAAACCGCGTCCCCTTCAACCGCCGCACCCGTTTCATCCTCACCGCTTCCCTCGCTCTTGGCTACGGTGCAACGCTCGTCCCCACCTGGTTCACCTACGTCTTCACCTATCACGGCAACAACCACGCCTTCCGCGGCTTCCTCGACGCCATCGAACTAGTCATGGAGACTGGCTTCGCCATCACCGCTGTCGTCTCCATGATCCTCAATGCCGTCCTCGCCGAGGAGATTGAGGAGACTGACGTCCTAGAAGTCGAGGCCGAGGTTGCTGCTGAAGCCACCTCTTCCAAGACAGAAGACGAGGTCGAGCCCAAGGTGTTGGAGGTCTAGTTGACAAGACGTGCTGATTCCATTCTACCTTCTTGTTTTTTCCCTCTTCTTCTCGTACTGGATGGAAACATGTAGTTGCAGGACCCTACACATCAAAAATGATACCCCTGGCCTGTCGGAGTTTGCATTTCTCTTCTTCTTCTATTCATCCCCTCCCCCTCTCTCTGAGAGGGAGGAGAGATTGCCGTACATAAAAATATCTCTCTTGAATATATATCAAAATCGGTTATCTCTCAAGCATGCTCGTTCCTGGCGTGAAGATTGTGATTTCTGAGAATATATAGGTTGGTAAATGGAAGTGGGTCGTGGAAGAGAGGGACATGACTATTTACTTTGGATTCGTACCTGCATCACTGAGGAAGAGAGTAATCATCATTCCTCCAGTCTCACATCTTCTCCTGCCCCAGTCCCACCCTGCTTCATCTTCCCGCAGCGCCCATGTCCAGATCGACATGGAGATCCATCCCGACCAGGCACTAAGCTCGCTCTTATCGTAGGTAGGTACCTAGTTATGCAAGTCCACCAGCAGAGCCAGTCTGTTCGCGTTTCAGGAAACGGCGTTTGTGCGAATCGAGCGCCCCAAGGCGTGAACGAGAACAAGAAAACCCCAACAGCGACGACGAAGCGGTGGTGTTATTAGTCGCTGCGAGAAAAAGGATTGATGTTGATGGGTGGGTAACGTGATGTTGTTTCCTCAGAAGACGGGAGGATCTGACGTGAAACCCTCTTTTAGGCACGCTTTCCCTAGTCGTACCCTCCCTATGTTCACAGCGAGCGAGTCAAGCGAGGCCTCTCTCGTCTTCCAATAGAGTGTGTCTCTTCTCATTGGTTGGTTGGAAATAGTAATGAGGAGGAACCAACACACCGATGTGAGGTTGTGGTGTGAGAGTCGGATTTGGCTTGCGACAATGGATACCTTGTCTCTTCGTATCTGTGGGTGATAGTTCATCGAAATTCAATTCTAGTCTTAACAGGAAAGCTATGACGGAAGAGAACGTTCCTCATTTTCTCAGTCATGAAAATTGAATTCTCTGGGCGACATTGGATGCACTTATCATATTCTCGAGTTACCTCATAAATTATGGACAAACGCTATTTAATTCAAAAAGATTGTCGCTGAGTTTACAATAATGAAATGCAATAACCGAGTAGGAATCATCGATTTATTGGCCATGCTATCATAAGAACCGGCGCTCATTTTCCCTATTTAACGCCACCCATGCATCGTTTGGTATCATCAAATCCGGAAGTACCTAGCCCTCCAAAAAATTTCATCCGCGATCGAAGCCGACGAATATCTAGAGCCATCTTGGACATCAGTAGCCATATTGGCCGTCGTTGACCACACCCGGAGCATATCCTCTCTGCTGAAGACCCATCTGTCCACCCTGCATCTGAGGAGGTCTCATCTGACCTTGATTGTTAAGATCATGGAACCAAGGGTGTTGCAATGCATCGTGAGCACTGATTCGCAACTCAGGTCTTAGCTGGAGCATTCTCTGCAGAAGATCAATACCATTTGGGTCGACCATGGGTAGGATGACTCTTAGATCCTGCGTGGCGTAGATCTGGAAGTTTGGCTTGTACTCAGAGTATTGAGAGATGCCTGGCCAGGTGTGCTCGGATGGTGTGCCCATGATACGGAAGATGCGAACGAGTTGGTCTTCGTTAGTGGTACCCGGGAAGAGAGGGCGGCCAGTATACATCTCTGCCATGATGCAGCCTGCAGACCAGATGTCAATGCTAGTGTTGTAGGTGCGACTTCCAAGGAGGACATCAGGTGCACGGTACCAGAGCGTCACAACTTCATTGGAAAAGGTGTTGACCGGGATACCAAAGGCACGAGCAAGACCGAAATCGGCAAGTTTCAATTGACCCTTGGTATTGATCAGAAGATTTTGCGGTTTCAAGTCTCGATGGAGGACACGGTTCTCGTGGCAGAAATCGATCCCTTGGAGGAGTTGGTGCATGAATGACTTGATGACAACGGGTGGGAGAGCTCCACGATCGCCTTGCGTGTCCATGTACTTCTTTAAATCCTTGTCCATGTACTCGAAGACCAACATGAGTTTGTTTTCCGTGTGGATGACATCGTGTAGGCTGACTATGTTATCATGCTTCAATTCTTTCATCAATGAAATCTCACGGATCGCAGTCGAGGGGGTACCCTCCTCAGAGTCGAGGTGAATTTCCTTCAGGGCAACCAATTCTCCAGTCTGTCGATTGCGGCCTTTGAATACCTGTACGAGTCAAAAAGTGAACGTACATGTGAGATTCCAGATTGACAGCGGTAATCTGGCAGACAGTCTTGTCTGTGTGTCGACAAAAAGAAGTTGACTCACAGTTGCGTAAGTACCTTCTCCCAGCTTTTCCAACTGCTGGAAAGAACTTGGGTGTCTCTTGTCCATGATTACGTTCGGCTCGTCCCGATCAAGGTTCTGAATACTGATTGTACTTGGTAGAGAGTGAGTGAGTTGTTGTGCCTGTGGCGATGAAGGATAGGTCGGGGGCGCTTGTAAAGAAGGGGGGGGACCGTTGGGAAAGAGAAAGCTGGATGGGGTAACAGTCTTTCTTAGAATATCGAGAGCGTCTCTAGCCGTAGGTAACGCGTCGTTAGACCCGCTCGAAGAAGCCGTAATGTCTGTTGAAGATACTGACTTGCGGCGCAAATCAGCATTAAGGTTGAGAGGAGATATGTCGCGGGATCGACAAATCATGCCTGACGCCATTGCGTTTAAAGCGATTAGGTGGGGCTACGTGTGGGTCGGAGCGGAATATCACAAGCGCCGGTCTCCGGTGTCGTCAAGTTGCCCGTCCGCATTCCAAATTTAGGACCAGCGGCGCTTAGGCCGGATCGTTGCCGCCCAATCTCTCTCTCCGGACATATCCCGACTTGAGATGAGACAATCAAAGTCGTCGGTGAGTCTTGGAAAGTCTCATTTCTTTGGATGAGAATTCTCTCCTCGCAATCTCCTGAAAAATATGCACGTGAGGATCCTGCGCTTGTGAAAGCCTCTTGAGTCTTCTGGTAAGACGGGCAACAATACTCTACTAGAAGAGACAATCTCGTCTGACTGAAAATGTGATTGTTTAGATTGAAGGGAGGGCGCTCACAAAGTTAATTCTCAACATTCGCCATAGCTTGTCTCAAAACTTCCGCATAAATAGGTAGCTTTAGTCGACATCTTCCCTTTGAACACGTCCAAGTCGTGGTGCGCAAGTTTACAGGACATAGATAACTAGGCACAGAAGGGTTCTTTAAATTTGACAGGTCATCTGATTTCCTTGAATAATGAAGACATGCCCATTTAATGTTGAGGAGTCACGGCGGCGGCAGAGGCTTTATTGCATTGTTTTGTAAATCCTGCAGTTGCATATACTCAGTTCCTGACAGCTAAACAAAATCATCAACTGCCTCGGGTCAATTTCATAGAGATATGATCAGAGCCTTCTTCTCAAAATGATACGCCATAAACCATACTGAACTTCCACTCTTCATAGCCGGTTGATGTGAAGAATGTTCTACGATGATATGAATAAGAAAGAGAGTTTAAAATGAACTCAGTCTAAAACAAACATTCCAACGTTTGCCCGAGGCCCAGGATCTTGTTTTATAGAAGCTTATCTTCCATCTGGGGTGCGTGAGAAAGGGTCATCTTGAACCGTCAGAGAGCATGATAATTAGACATCATAATAATACATGACGGAGTTGATTTGAAAAGAGAAATACTCTCCCGTAGTATTTTGAAGTAATGTAATTCGTATTTGAGAAAGCAGCTTCTTTGAATATAGCAAGAGGTAGGGATGGCACGTCACGTGACTACACAATACTTAGGTAAATGTGACTCCAGGCATCGAACTTTGACCCAAGGTCTTTATAGTTGGGAATCAAACATGATCTAATGCAGAGGCGCTAACTCTGAGGCTTTCCTTGAACCGATTTCCACTACCGTAAACATTCTGTTGGCACGCATGGTCTGGCTTTCATAACCGCCTAAGCTTACAGCCTATCAGCAACAAGTTACGCGGGGTACAGTGATCTACCTGTCTTACATCCCAGACACCTTCAACCTTGGAATGACCTCAACATTCGATCATTCCACCACAGTTCGCACATTTCCCAGCATGATATGCTCATGATAAGGGCTTGGTATCTTGACCCGATCCCTCCTTAAAATGCGTCCTCTACCTGGCGATGATGCCGGAGCGGGGCCATCTCGTAGTACCAGCTACGATAACGACATGACACCTCTGGCATCGAGGCGAGACACTTCGCAGATGACCTACTTTTTCGCAGATGAAAAGACCATGGAAGCTTCACAGTCTTCCTCCTCTGTTATCTTTCCGAGACCGAAAGATCTTACCAAATCCACGAACTATGGCGTTGAGAGTCTTGAAACAACAATAAGCTCCCTCCCTCACGATACCGATGACCCCGAAGAGAAGGTTAAAACGGCAAGGCACAACTGGAAGAAGAATCTTGGGCAGCAAATATCAAGGAAATCCGAAGAGGATTTGGCAGATGCAGCGTCGCCAGTGTGGGAATCTTCAGCAGATGTTAGTCGAAATGCCTCTCCCTCCCACCGACGCAGAGCTTCCCAGACTACCATATCGAGACCATACACGCCTCTATCGTTTGGATCACCTGCTCCTGCCTCCCTTATGAGCAGTCCAGACTCGCGTAGAAATTCTGATGCTGGCTCATATCTGGATGATATCGCCAGTCAGGCTATTGTGTCAAGCGGAGACGAGGAAAGAGAACTGAGCTCGGAGCTGATAGATAGTGGAAGTGCACCTCAGTTGGTTATGCCAAGCATTAAAATGCCTAGTAGACGACCATTTACAGAGAAAGGCAAAAACTTGGGTAGGTTAAAGGTGCTTATCGCGGGTGATTCTGGTAAGTGATTTCGCACATGTTACATCTCAAAACTAATATACCGCAGCCGTTGGCAAAACGTCTCTCATTAAAGCGATCGTTCAAACCTGCGAAGATATTGTTCACGTTGATCCGATAAGTGCTACCGCAGTGGCTGTGCCAGAGACAAGACGGAAAAGCTCAAGGACCAAGTCCCGAGCATCAGATTTGCCGACAACGACAACAATCACAGAGATATTTGCAAGTACAAGGCCGTATCCGGCTTGGTGGTCAGATTTAGAGGACAGCAGAATATTGAGAAGAAGAAAGAGTATGGGCGATTCGGTATTGGAGAGGAACTTGTGTTTTGTTGATACGCCAGGATATGGCAATAAGACATCAGTCGGTTCTTCGTATCTCTGCTGGACGTCTGCTAATTTTGCTAGTGCTTGGAGTGTATCACCCCAGTTATTGACTATATTGAATCTCATTTCAAGAAGACTTCTACTTACGACGGCCTTATGGAGTCAGAGATAATCAATCTACTAAGTGGAAATGGAGGATCACAAGTGGACGTTGTTCTATATGTTATATCAAACCGTGTGTTCCTATGTCGTGTAAATTTCCTCTATGCTAATCATCTGTAGGAATTAAACCAGTTGATATAGAATATCTTCGTCGACTTTCTCAGTTTACAAATATCATCCCATTAATAGGACGTGCGGACACCTGTTCTATCGACTCTCTAATCTTAGCTAAGGAACAAATTTTGAGCGAACTCCAAGAGGCAAATATTCGACCATTTTTATTCGGCCTCAGTGCAGATGCTGCTCAGCAACCTCCTTACTCTATCTCTACCGCTCTATCCAAAGACCATGATACCATGGATGCGAGCCTCTTAATGTCTCCTGAGTATGTTCAGCCTTTGATAGAATCTGAACTCCAGACCCTTGTTTCTCAACTCCTTGACCGTGATACGATATCGTGGCTCCGACATTCAGCAGCTAAGAAATTTGTATCTTGGAAAGCATCTTCTACACCAACGTCCAAGCCTCAGTGTCTCTATCAACCACTCCCAGCGCCGTTACCTTCCCAAAATCTAACAGCACCTGTTGGAGCAACAACATCCTATGCTCTAGCGAGGATCACAGACCATACTCAAAGAGAAGAACGTATTGCCCAAGTTCGGCTGGCCAACTGGGCTGCAGACCTCCAGCGCAGCCTTCAGAATGAGCGTGTGAGATTCGAAGCTTTGGCTCGCAGCGAGCGTGCGGTATGGCTTACAGAGCGACTGGGCGAGTGTGTACAAGATGGTACCATTGTACCCGTTGCCCAAGCTCGCAAAGAATGCACATTATTCGATTCGGAATCAAGCGCCTTAGTGAAATCAGGTACATACTCTAGACGGCGGATGATCGAGAGAGATTTGAGCTTGGACAGACAAGATCCTCTAGGCCTCCTCATGTTGAATGAGGAGTTGAAACGTAAAGGATGGATCGTATTGAAAGTTGTGAGCAGCGTCAGCGTTATGACTGGACTCGTGCTCTGGGCTGCAAAGGTGTGGCAAGATAATGCAAACAATCTGCAATATGGTGGGATGGGAATCAAGGACTGGATTGAACTTGCAGCAGCGGATTGGCGATAGGCGCTTTGGGGTAGATATATGGGGTGTTTTGGTGGCGTCTCCTCTCATTCTTCATGGTGTGGTGCAAATCATAGCCTACGGGCATTCATGGGGTGTCATATGAAGCAGCATGGTTGGAGTGAAGTTTCCCCTCCGTTAGTTTATGGTCTGATCGTAGATAGATAATGGTAGATAGGATGTTAATGAGATATACCCTTGATGCTTTAAACCTCAGATCCGAACCTTCAGTCTAGTTTCCTACTTCAAAATCCGCAAACCATATCGTGATATCTTTTCGTGAGCCTACAGTCAAAGCTGAGCTAACCTCCCGGATATCCTCTGCTCTCCGTCCCACACTTTCCCAACCTGAAACATCTTCCCATCCTCCTCTACCCTAAAATACAACAAACCATCTCTCCCTCTGTCCTCACCATCAAATCCATCGAAACGCCACCAGTTCTAAGCCCCATCTCCTTCCCTTCCTGACAATCACGGTCAACGTTGACTCCCTGACCCCAATTGTGTAATCCACCGTATCTACAAGCCGCAACAGCGTCGCCTGTATTCACAATGTACGTCTCTCGTTCCAGCTGCATTGTCATCAGAATAAGCAAGGTATTAGATTGCTCTCACCCTTTGGCCGATGTGAATGGAGGCGGTTTTGGAGTGGGAACTCATCCTGTTTGCTCTTACTCGATGAACTGACTGAAGTTGTATTGATAATGGGATTTGGTTTAGCTGAGGTTGAGTGTTGCAATGAGTCGGAAACCAGTCAACAAACTTCTTGGTCCACCGAATCACATGTATGGGTGAGATGAACACACAGGGTCTTGATCAAGGTGATATAAACATGGCAATGACACAGCAGGTGATCGAGAGTCGATAGATACGCCTCGAGGTTGAGATGGGAATAGGTGTAGGAATAGATATCGGAAAGTTGGAGCTGAGACAAAGATAGAGCAGAACCTGGCACAGGAGAGAGCGGAGGAGAAGTGAACTATGGCCTTCTACAGAGAGTATCATGTCGTTGATGAGATCTTGTGATGCTGTGATGCCATGCTACCGGAACACGTATATCAAGGTTTGGTCATCAAGCTCCGTTCTGCTAGGACTAAGATAGTTGGTCTCAACCTCTCCTCCACACTTCTTCAAATCGTGAAAAACTTGCCATGAGTTAGTGAGCGATGTACTGGAAAGGACTTCAATGATAAAAGGGTAGTTTGATGAGTGATGGCTACCTCAACTTCATTTATGCTAAAGTTTTCGGATGGTTGATATTGAGGGTTTCGTATTTCACTACGACTTGCGTTCTGAAAGATTATATTCTCCGTAAGTAGGAAATCATTCATAACGACTACGTGAGATGGTGGAAGGGGGAGGTTTACAGGAATGAAGAATAGAGATAGGTTGAGAATAAAACCTCGGATCTTCAGTACTGCTCACTCTCTGTGATGTCGCCAGGTCTCCTAACATGAATTCTCTTAAACGGCAGTACTGGTGCATTGATTTAATCCACCAATGGTATTACTTGGAGCTGGAGAGCAGCATACTAGGAGCTATAAACAGTCTTAGTATTGTAGAAGCAGATAGAAACCTCCTCCACACGAGAAACCGGAGTTGAGACGCGTACACTCCAGCCCACTTAAAAGTCTCCTACCTGCTTCCGAGACGGCTGTGACAGATTTTCGGAAGCAGACAGCTCCATCTTTCAAATCGCTAAACCGACTCGGAGATTGGGGCCTCCACTCCTCGTGAAGAAAAAACAGTTAGACTCACGCGCAAGTCTAGGCAACGGCAACTTGCATGAGGAGACCGACCCGCCGCCACGGCACGCCGCTTCTCCTCCAGAAACACAAGCAAGCGAGAACTTCTCTCTCGCATTGCGCGGGACGCCTGCCGGAGGTAGGATCAAACAAGCGAATCCAGGCCCGGAGGGTCCTCCTCCATGCCCAATTGGGGTGTGCTTCAAAGACGTCTACAACAAGTGAGATCTATTCTTGTAGGAAAGGTGATACGGCGCCGAAACCCGAGGACTGATGAGATGAAAGAGACAGGTTGGAAGTCAAGTGAGAATGTAATGTCGCATAACAGCAAATCAAAGATTTCAAACATGGAGAGAGAGATGGCATTAATGTATATTTCGGTGCTTACTGCTGGAGATATTGTTCCCGCAACTCATAACTTAACATGTCCCAAGAAATGCTCCTTTGCCCAAGTTCTGGTGTAGTCAAACCCAGGATGAGAGAGCATGGAGTATCCTTGAGGAGAACGCCAGACCTCGGCTTGTACTCGAAGCCGAAAACGAGGCAAATATTTGCCATAGATGGAGGCAAATATTCTTGAATCGTCGACCGGAATGGCGGCGCGGAAAGCAGACAATGCCTAAGCAATATAGGCCAGAGCTGCGTCTTCATTGTCGTCGTCTCGTGGTTTAGCTCTCTCAATGGATGGAGTTTAATCCCGAAGGACCTGAGAATTAGCGATTGAGGATCTCGCAGAGGAATGAAACCGTGGTGTCTGTGAGGCTGTCGTTGTTTCTGTTGTCGCATAATAGGGCGATATCTGAGAGGGTCGGAATGTGTTTTCGGGCTCTATGTGTCGATTTCTGCAGATAGATTAGTTATCGTAAGGAGAGAAAAGTCAAACCCGGGACGGACAACTAAGGGTGACGCTCCTGACAGTGCAAGAAGGAAAACAATGAGAAAGAACGAGTGCATCTTGAAATTTCTTCAAGTGTTGATGGGATGTTGTGCTAAACTTTGCTCGTGAATTGGATAGACAGGAAGAAAGATTATTTCAAGTTACTTTCTTGTCACAGAACATTCAATTTTTAAGACCTATCTTTGGCCCATCTGATATGATATCAACCTTATGACAGTGCTTGGAGAATAACGGTCCTGTTATCATTGTGTGCTCTATTCCCAGACATTCGGGAATTTCAAGATGAAATGAGGTAGCATTTTCATACGGAACTGACAAGATCTGGATGTTTGATCAAACGGAAGACATGCTGCCGTCGTATATCTGGGAGTAATAAAAGGGCTGTGCTTCGGAAACGATACCTCAAGACGATCTACCAAGATATCACTAGTCTTCCGTTCCAACTCAAGATTCAAAGGTAAATCTTCATGCTTGACCTCACCACCAGATTAAATTGAATGTAGCAAGGACGATTGACTCTGAAAATTTGTCTCAACGCCTCGCCGCGACTTGCCTGAAAAGAGGTAGCCTCGTAAATGGGGTTGTTTAGAGTCTAAGCGTCGGCGATATCGTTCGGTATTGCTATACCTGATGTAGCAGCCGTAGATCGAAACGAAACACAATAGGGCACGGAAACTGGTAGTGGAGCTATCTTCGGCCGGCCCAGATATACTGCTAGAACAATGGGTTCATGGTCTCGTTGTATGGATATGCACTTCAGAAAACAGTCCTGCCGGATGATAGTTGTCATGATACCTACTTACCTAGGTAGGGCCGGTAAATGAGGGTACGCGGCTTGTACGGGGGCCAAGTTGGCAATTCTCTGTGCCATGAAAGGGGAAGAGTTAGGCCTAAGTCGATTTTGCCCTAATCTCCGGTTGATTATCCGAGCAACTTTATGCCATCGGATTAAACACTCTTGAAGGCTATTTGACCGACTTGCATTGCATAAATGATGTGACAGACGCGCATGTCTACAAAGGCACCTGCTTAAATGTTTTGATTTTGTGGCTGATAGAAATGAAGCACAGATCTCTACACTTCTGATTTTATCAAGCCTCGAATTGTACCCCGCACGACGAGATAAAGTATCTAGAGGAACAACTCGACAGAATAGTACACTTCTCCGCTCGTTAACAATATCACATGCAGAGTAGAACGCCTTTGTAACGTCCACAATATATGCATCAAACCGCCATGCCAAGGCCGACCAATGGCGGGGTGGTCCACAGCCGGCAGACGTCTGAGCGAAGTCCAAGAGCTGCATAGCCGCAAGTTCGGCTGTGCTTTGGAGATGTAGTATCGTGCCTGTGATTGAGTGCTTCGCTGCAACAACTCGCATAGACTTGGAGTGACACTCAAAGACATTTTTAAAACCAATTTGTACAGAGTTTTGAGAGCAGAAATCAGAAAATGGCCAGCACTGTCAAATACCAGGATGCTACAGGTACCACTCAGGAGAGGATGGTAATAACCGTCAGCAGAGGAACAGGAATAGCGTGCTTATCTCTCCTCCAAAATGAATATTTGCTCCTGCAGTTTCCAATAGCAACCAACTTTGGACAGGCCAGATACAGTATAAAAGATTATTCGCAGTTCAAATAAGAACAAAATTTAATCAGATCTCCACGAGATAAAAGGAAACGTCACGTTGTAGCCATGTTGCGTGTTGATCTTCGTTCTGTGAGACGCCATCTCGTGTCTTGATAAAGATTTAACTTCGGGTAGATATCTCTGTTTACTGTAGGGCTTTTGCCAAGGTCTAATGTACCGGCGACTTTTGGCAGCTTTACACCTTGCAAATCGAAAGATTCAGGCTCGACCTCGTGCAAAAAGGCTCGAGGACGAGACTTGCTCAAAACTGGTAATCAGTACCCAGTCAATCCGCGGTATTGTGATCATCGAAACTTCAAATGGATATGGAGAAGACTTACAATAATAGGCTCGGGATATCGTCTCCACATGCCCGTCAAAAGCTTGTCGATAAGCAATGTTCCGGACCTGGATATTGGAACAGTATCACGAACCCACAGACCGTGCCCTGGAGGTCTGAGGGAATGGTGGCTTGGAAAAGGTCATTCAGGACGCTAAGATCTGAAACCTATCCTGTAAGAGATCAAATGGTGTTCTTCTGATCTGACTCTTCTGTTGGGATATGTTCCATATTTTGTGAAGGCGGGAAAAACCATTCCCAGAAGTACTTTGATCTGCCCTGTTTCAGATTGTGCAGCGGGACAAAGATTTATGCTTTGGAAGAACACTATTGAATTCGTTGCTATCAGCCAAAATGATATTTTTCTCGCGCGTTCATCTTAATGTAAGATCTTTTTCAATAGTGCTGTTCAGGAGAATGACGTTAGGTAGAATTAGACTCGACAAGAATTAGCTTTTTCCCGCAAGCCCTGCACCTGCTACTTCGTCCCCACAACTCACAAGGAGGTACCCCACAAGATACAGCGGATGACAGACTCAATTTACCAGCTATGGCTGCCAGATTAAAAATGGCAAGGACCTGAACAGGCGGATACTGACGATGCCATTGAACGTTGAATAAATTCTCCTCGCCCCTGAACATCGCTTTGCGTGTCTTGACCGAAAGCACTCCTGCGGCTGCCGTGAATGCTGCATCATGCTTAGCGACCGAGACTAGCATCGATCGGGTGAGAAATTTAGACCCTGATAGCATCCTAGGTAGCGTTGACAAGGTTCTCCTAAAGAGCCTGGTTACTGAAAATTCGGACGAAGGAGCTGCTGGGGATGACCAATTATCGTCATTCACAAGAAAGTTTCAATGGGAAAATGTTTTGTCTTGTTTCAACGCAAGGTAGATGTCTAATAGTGGTTCATCAGACCGTGACAGAGGATCGATGTCATGCGGTTCGTCATCAATGTCGTGTGCGAGTGCCAAGCATGTTTCAGATGTTGCGAATAGTTTGGAGGATCTCTCCGATTCTTCTCAACAAGTACCTCAACAGTACAATGTTTACCGAGATGGCGCAGGAAAGCCTGCAAGATAATCAGCCACCGCTGAGCACGAGAGCGTCATTGTTAGCCCCTATCTTGTGTAACCCTCGGTGCGGTGGACCGAGCCGAAGTGTAAGATTTTTGAGACCATGCGAGCGCTCTCCTCTTCACTAGCTCTTGTCGGTCTGCATGTGGATTTTGACCGGTCAGTCATTGTCGATCTCATGCTCCTTGAAGAGAGCAGCCGGCACAATAAGTGCTTGTTCGGCCCGTTCCTACTCACATATTCAGCGCCTTGATTCACAGTTATGAAGAACGAGGCTGGCGAAAAGAAGACGTTTGTTGAGACATCTCCTCGCTGTTTTCTTTCCGGAAGAGTTCAGTTGGTGTAGGTGATCATCTAATAATACAAACCTCGGTCGGGTCATGTTGGAGATGCTGGGCCACTGAGCTGCGTCGCGAGTCAATCGGCGATCGGTCCATGAACCGAGCCTCAGGGGGCAATCAAGACTCGACAGGATCCTGTGGTTCCGTATTTCGAATATCGCGGGTGTCTTGGATTTCGTTGCAACATCTTCATGTGCGTGACAGAATTCTACGCGAAGAGGCTGCTAAAATCGGCATGCTTGGGAATTAATAGCTAACACTCAACTTGTTTGGGATCATCAGATGCGATTGTCTCCCAATAATACGACTTTTGACACTGGTCTCAATTATCTTCTCACCGCGAATCATCCGCACCCAGTTGTAATCGTAAATTCCAGATTCTCGGATCGCCCATTAAGGATATATTAATTGGACCTTGCGGTAATTGCTCACATGCTACTTCTGGAGATATTTTGTGATCCTTGATATTGAGCTTCGCCCGATTCCACCCCCCGGAGCAGAGCAGTGTATCGAAATTGTGGGACTACTAAGAGCTGGGGTAAATGCTATAGTTACATCAGCTAAAGTTTAGCACAACAGGCCTGAAGAGGTTCTTGCGGGGTATTGGCTCGAGCTGAGACCCTTGGGACATCCAGACTTTGATATTTCGGTCTCAGGTCTTGATGAGGAAGATCATTGTCTGTGCAAATATCCAGCGTCTCATCAGGTCCATCTGTTTGGCCACGACGCCGTGGGGCTTGGAAATTGAACGGCCGTCGTGCAGTACCGAAGATGGTTATCACAGCTGCAGCGCATCGACAGACGTGGACTCCGTCACTCAGTGGAGGAAAGCCGGCTCATCGGGAGTTGGTACAGTATCTCACTGCGAACTTCTGGTTGATAGGAGTCGTTCGCAGTCGGTTCGTTGTCATCGTTGTCGTTGTCGTTGTCGTCGTCGTCGCACGACCAACCTCTCGGGCTGCGCTTGCTCGTTTCATTTGTGCCTTAAGTCTCCCACCAACTATGCGTCCAGCTTAGGCTGCAGAATGATCGGTTTTCGCAGTGCTGTTTCGTGGCCAATGGAGGGTTTTGCGTCCACTTCGGCTGCTCGTTAGAAAGAGGGAAAAGTAGTTCCTGCGCACAATCAGGTGGGGCTTGTCTTGTCAGACAAGAGACGACAATGACAATGATTGCACAGATGTTACAGTACCGCGACCGAGCACAACTGCCCACTTGACTTGCTCTTCGTCTGAGGACGAGCCAAGACTGCCATGGACTGGGAGACCAATAGCCGCGGTAAGAGAGCAGGTGTAGCCGTCTTCCTGAAGCAAATCATGAAGTAGCCGGGCCGTCATCTGCAGTCTGGGGTCAACCCGTGATACTCTTCAGCAGACAGAAGACGCCACAGCAAACCCATGCTGAACCCCGCCATCAGCCCATCTTCGCCCATCCACCATCGCAAGCCATGCGGCGCATGGATGCTCAATTTCGGCCGTTGACGATGCTGGTCGGTGCAGCAGCAGCAGTAGCGGAGGGAGAACTTTGGTACACGGTGGAAACGACATTGCTCGCTGTTGATTGCTCCATGGCCTTGTTCGTTTCCAGAAACGTGCCCTGCCGCTCCCTCCAATGTCTCCTCCTGCGTGCCGTCTTCGCCGCTCATCCTCCTCCTCCTCCTCCTCCTCGACCCGTTGTGTGCACGTTCCAGGTTCTGAATCCCAGAAAAGGTCTTAAGGGGAGGGAGGCCACGGAAGCATGTAAGCAGCCCTGCCCTGCTGCCGCAGATGATCTTCGTTGAAAAATATTCCCACTCTTCCCCAAACTGAAGGAAATCCTTTCTCGTCCTGGTCCACGGGGATCGGTGCTTATTCTCTTGAAGATCGTTTTGGGCATCGAAACCGGCGCTGGTGTTTGTGCCAAGGAGTACTTGAACTTGGTCCTTTCTTTGGAGAACAGAATCGGTGGAGGTCTCGATAACTTCAACTCGCCAAATGCGGACTTGCCTAACCTCAACCCTAAAACACGCTGCCACTTGAGAACGGTTAATTCACTTCAACGAGCTGCCGACTTCCCGTCAACACATCCCTTGTGCATCAACCCACGCTCAACTTGCAACACGTCTCAGAAAGTTTACAAAAGTTACTGTAAACAGCTCTTACTACAACTATAATCTTCTACCCTCAGACTCTGATCGCCTCCGCCAGTTTCCCACCGGTTCTTCAGCAATCAACCACAATTCGCCAAGATGTTGGCCTCGGATCTGACCCAGAGCCAATTCAAGACCATCAGCGTGCTGGAACGAGTTGGCTCTTCTCTGTCTCTCCTCGGAGCTCTTTACATTATCGTCACTTACTACTCCTCGACGCAATTTCGCCGCAATGCTATCAACCGTCTTATGCTCTATGCATCTCTGGGGAATGTCTGCACTAATATCGGCACCCTGATCTCACGTTCTACCATCAACCGCGATAACACTATCAACAACCACGCTCTTTGTCAATTCCAAGCCTTCTTGATCCAGATGTAGGTTCGCAAATACGTAGGGTGAGCTAGATGCTAACCGTTGCAGGTTCATGCCGGCCGATGCATACTGGGCTTTGGCCATGGCAGTCAATGTGTATGTCACTTTCTTTTACAATTTTGGTGAAAGAGATCTTCGACGCTTGGAGAAGTGGTATTTTCTTGCTTGTTATGGAGTGCCACTCCTTCCCGCTGTTGTGTACCTTGGTATCAATACCCCAGACCGCGGTCGCATGTATGGGAACGCGACTCTGTGGTGTTGGATCGCCAGCGAGTGGGATGACTTTCGGATTATCACCTTTTATGCTCCGGTTTGGTAAGTTTAGCATGCAATAACGAAGCTGTGGTCATTGACTGACGGAAACAGGCTGGCTATCATTCTCACCATTGGCATGTATACACGAGCTGGGAAAAAGATTTATACCAAATACCGTCAGCTTCGAGACTTCAAGGAGTCCCGCTCTCATCTAGAGAGTATGGCGGCGGATCCATTCAAGGTCGAGGTTGAGCCACAAGTATTTGTCACCCAGTCAGTCACAACAGAATCGACCGTCGCCTCCGGCAAAGGCGATTCCCTCGCGCATCCACACTCGAACAATACTGAAACCAAAGGCTACAAGATTGAGATTTCGGCTGGTAAAGAATCTGGTCTTGCTCCGCCAGTTCTTTTAACTGCTACCCGTAAAGCTCCTTCCCAAGAATCCAACCGTGCTATCTTGTCTTATACCAAGGTTGCCGCAACACTCTTCTTCTTTATGTTCTGTACCTGGGTCCCATCCTCGGCCAATCGTGTGTACAGCGTGGTTCATCCAGGCCAAGTCTTATTCCCACTTGAATGTTTCTCGGGATTGGTTCTTTCCCTCCAAGGATTTTGGAATGCCGTTATCTATGCCTACACTAGTCGGCAGGCTGCTCGCCAGCTGTGGATTCACATTCAGGAACGCTTGGGTAGTCATTCTTTAACTGTCAAAGAGAACTTTCGTATCCAGAAGACCCATTCCGTGGGCGGAGTTAAATTATATCAGGAGAGCGACTCGATGGCTGAGCTCCAAAGTCGGTCTGGGACCGGTAGTTTTGAGGCCTAATCTGTTGGGTTGGTTAACATGGTTCTGGATTTGGCTTCTTTGTCTTAGCGAGGCGTCCTGGATGGATAAGGATGGACGGCTGTGCGGTGGAGTTTGGATGGTTGACCTCGACTGATACCACTTTGCGCTTCTTACACTAATTTGGTCACCAATTTCCATTTCAATCTTGTATGGGTCACGAGAAAAGTGTAACAATTTTCTTCTGCGATAGCAGTGTTGGTGTATAATAGTATCGCTGGAGACAGACTATTGATCAGTCTACGCAGGCTTTATTAGTTAATGATAGGAATGAAATATGATGTGCAAACTCGAGCTTGATTTATTGGTGACTGGCAACATTTCATCACTCAATGCGTCATGACTATCGAGGTAAGCTCATATGATTGTTTTGACCCCTGAGAAATACCTAGATACTTGCAAGGGACAAGCGAATGCCACCAAAGACCAGGTCTAACAGCTCAGCACAGAAGGCCCCGGGGAGAAAAATCAGCAGGTACCCGAATCCAACCTCACGCAAAACAAAGGGCCCGAGCCGATACCGGGAATATTAATAGAAGCAACCTGGCTCGTAGAGGGTGGCCAGGTCGCATGGCGGAACTTGGAAGGTGCAAAGGTACTCTAGTACCATCAGACTGCCACGTTACCGTGGTAATGGTTGATCCTACGGTACCGTTGATATTGAGAAACGGATTCCCCTCACCGGTCGGGAGTTGGCTGGTGATATGACTGCCTCTCGCAGGGAGCGGGCATGAGCTGTTGCGGCGTGAAATCGGATGCTTTGGGATCAGCATTCTCGTATCTCAGACAGGGTATTACAAAATGAGAGATACCTTATTGAGCTGATCGCAAAGAACTGCCGAAATCAGATTGCATCCCGGCTCTACTTGCGCTGCTTTCGCTGGATGTCCAGACGCTCTATGCATCATGGCGCTTTGCGCCGACTCCTTTGTGCTGCATAGCTTACACGGTCGGAAGGATCCGATCTACTGATGTTTGTAATGCTCTCATACCATTGCGCTTTTTCACAAATTCTCTTCTCAGCGTCGGTAGCTCATGCTCAGTTCACTCCTCATCCTCGGTATCCGTCTCCTTCCTGTTAATGCTACCTTCAACATGCATCTCATTAAGGATGCCCTTCTTTGGCTGCACTCCTCATGCTTAATCTGACCCTATCTTCTGCGCTTTTCCGCCACGGAGTAGTTACATCGCATCTCTCACTCTGGAAGCTGGCAGTTTCGATCTTGGTGAGTTCGAGTCAACTTCCACAGCGCTATTCTGGTAACTTGTGGCGTGAGAAGGGAGATGGGAGAGGACTATTGCTGTGATTTCTACGCAAACTGAGCTGACACAACCAAGGCATGAATACCGAACATATATTGGACAGTATCTCTATTGTCGATGAATCTATGACGAGTAATCTTGATTAAAATTCCAAGTTGATTGGTTTAGTCAGACATATCGCAGTTACCTGAAAATAGCTTGCGTAGAAGATGACACCCCCTTATTCCATGAAAGTTCCAAGCTTCTGATCATCATTACCATGATAATTAATTCTCGCTGAGTGTCTGTTGTTGAGAATACTACGATGTCTATGTAATAGCCGAAGTAGCAGCAGCAGCTCTTGTAATGGTACTTTCAAGCTACTTTCAGCTTTCTCGCAATCCAACACTCCTTTAACTCAAGGGCTGATTCGTACTTGGTGCAATAATAGCAGGAATACGTGAACTCTCCATTACCATGACGAGACTTACTCAAGCGCTAGCTTTGATGGAAAAATACGTTTTTCTGGCCTGAGAGCAACGATCGGTCGTTTCTGGTGCGCTGTAAATGTTCATTGAGAGCAATGGAAGTAAATTCAAAGTTTAAGTCCAGGTAATCACGAGAACAAGATCTCTCATTTTTGAGGAACCTTAGGCGCTCCCATATTTCCTCAAGTTCAAACTCTAGTTGCAAAATCTGCTACGTGGGGGGTTCAAATGACGATGTTTACACGACAATGTAACTACTGGAGTTTGTCTGAGCCCAAAATATTAGAAATAATGTCTTGTCCCTAACTAAGTCTTTTGCATGATCTAAGCTACTTTCAATAATGGGTATCCCGGTTTGCGGTGAGCAAGCAAGCGAGCCCCTAGGCCTTGCCGAAGGGTAGTAAACAATCGCCGGCTTTACTGTGGGTTTTATCTGAGGCCGAGCGACATTAAACGCTCTTGAAATCACCCCAATATCTTCTTCAACAGACGATTACATCTCTACTGTTTCATATGCTTCATGTGGGTTACATAAAATAGTCAAAGATTTCTATCGTGCGCGGTACAAAGTTAATATTCGTCGCTGACATTCAAGATAAAAAGGTGTATATTTTGTCCTTCGGCGGTCAAATCCGACCAGGCCCGAGTAGTGTTGATACAATTGATAATTGAATCTTGAGGGATCAAAAATGCTCCTCTCCATTTCCGTCGTCCTCTGGAGATGCAGCAATCGGCTTCCTTGTCCTCCTTTTCTACGTTATGGAAGTTCTGTTTAAGAAGCAGCTTGAGCTCAAACTGATGAATAATTCAACCCGAGATGTTGGTTTGCCTTATCGACGTACAGCCGTCAGGATGCTGAAATCCGACAAATCCGAGAGGGTGGTGATACGAGAAACCAGGATTAGCGAGGAAATCGATAACGACTCAGATGTACCTCGGCACGTGGTTTGGGTACTTGACACGTCCACCCCTTTCTACCTCTTCACTGAACGAGAGGCGTGCTTAATTCTCTACTTCTTATACCCACAATGGACATAGAGATTATTTGCCTGTTTTTAAAGCGCGCCTTACGAGTTGCCGTTGGACCCGGTAACCGTTGGCGAACGCTATTCTTACTTTTCCTAGCGTGTAACTTGAAGAATTTACCCTTCGTCTGGCATGTAAGTGCACACAGCATCCGTTGCTAGAGCTCTCAAATCATACTAACGCTTCCACTTCAACAGTACCGCTTTTTCAATGCGGTCATTCTTCATACTCCCCGGCCACGCCTCGTGCCGCGCCCTCGCTCGACAGATGAAGAGTACCCGCTCTTCCTCCCGGTGATCACGTCCACCTCTTCACCGCTGCTCGAGTGCGACTACAACATCCACAAGTCAAATAGCACTTATTTCTCCGACCTGGATGTCTCCCGGACGCATCTGGTCTCGCTGCTATGTGCCCCTGGCCTGGCCGGCTACCACAAGCGCCGGGCCGCCGGGGAGGAGACGGGTCGTCTAAACATTGCTTTGGGCGGCGTTGCTTGTTTTTTCCAGAGAGAGATCAAACCGTACGAGAAGTATGAGATGTGGACGAGGGTCCTGTGCTGGGATCAGAAATGGGTCTATATTATCACGCATTTTGTGAAAAAGGGTGTTGTTGCCCCCACTTCTCTGGTAATGCAGCCCGATAAGCCGGGCTGGTTGCCATCATGGACGAAAACGAGGAAAAGTCAAGTACATGGTTCATCCGAATCTGGAGATAGTCAAGGGGTAGCAGATAAAAAGCCTATTTTTGCCTTTGCAATGTCAAAGTACGTATTCAAGTCTGGTCGAAAAACAATACCTCCCGAATTGGTTTTCGAGCGATGCGGCCAACTGCCCCCCAGACCAATCGAACCCGCTCCAAAACCTTCGATTGAAGATTCTGGTTTGGTTGAGCTCACGATTGCTGATGGAACTTCCGTCTCCAAAGAGTCAATCGATGATCTCCTGGATTCATCTCTGATACCCTCAGAGACTAATGCCAAAGAATGGACATGGGAGATGGTTGAGAAAGAGCGGCAAAGAGGAATTAAGATAGCTGAATTGATGGCTGGTATGGATAAACTTAAAGAAGAGTTCACAGGTGATTCGAAGCCTGCTCTAGGTATTTATAGAGATTTGCTTTGGGCTTAGGTATCTAGACCGAGACATAGAAAATATATAATATCATTATACTGTCTCATCAGCTACAGCAGTGACCTTCTTGATGCAAAGTTCTTTCCTCAGATTACTGACAATCCCCACCGATTCTCAAGTATGATCTCTTTGCATGGATATTCACGGTTCACCCGCGATAATTGCTCTTCTTTGAGGAGCTCGCTTTGATGACCAGGTCGTCGGCATTGATAGAGATTCTGCATTGTTAACGTGCCACCTCCCAAATCTCAACCCTTTTTTCACTCTTCTGAAACGCAAATAAGCGCCCGTCCGCTGAGAATTGAGGTAATGAATTGAAGTTGAGGTCAGCCACTATTGGAAGAGCCTGAATGTGCTGAAAATCTCCTTGCTTGTCCGCTTGCCAAATTTGAATAGAGTCAACGTCATTATTAGATTGCGGAATAGACCACGGCTCTGGTGCCGTCACGAAGGCAAGTAATCGAAAATTAGGCGAGCAGACAACTTTACGCAAGTGCTTGCTAAATCCTTTAAGGTTTCGAACGTGTCGTATTCCTCGTGCGTCAATTTCCCAAATTTAGACCTCCGCCTTGTCAAGACTCCAAAGCACGCATTGATGCATGTCAGCAGTGAAGGAAATTCTCCAGTGCCGTTCAGTTCCTTGGAGTTTTTGTGTCTGCAGTAACCTCCAATTCCTTTCTATCTCCCAAATCTCGATTGTACCCCCACCGACTGACACAAGATAGCGACTGTCAGGGGAAAAGGCAATCTGTGATGACCAGGGCTTGTTGTTGAGTTTCTGGATCATATGTGGTTTTCCTCGCTCATTTAGCTCAAATATCAGCATTCTGCCCTCAGGAAAATATCGATAATTTACCACAAACCAACGCCCATCCTGAGAGAACTGGCATCCTGTAACACAACTTGCGAGCTTGAAATTTCCACATTGTTCTATTTTTTCAACCAAGTCAACCTCCCAGATCACCTCCATCGCGATCTGTCGTCCATCTGGTGAGAATTTTGTCGCCCAAATAGGCACAGGCTGGCTGAACATTTTGGCTAGTTCAATGTATTGTCTGCCTACCTTTCAAATTCCACAGCGCGAAGACTCAACGTTGTACAGTAATAAACCACTCCCATCAGGAGAAAATCTGATCTTAAATGCACCCCTCTCGTCTTTTGTAATGTGCTTTATCTTACCTTCATCCCAGATATTGACTTCTCCACCAAAGGTTCTAAACGCGAGGCGGCCATCACGCCAGAAATCTAAGTTATAGACGTTGCTGTCAAAGTTTAGGACCTCTCTTAGCTTTAGCGGTAGCCTCGATTTTGTGAAACTATCTCCTAAAGAAGCCTTCTTTGGATATGTAGATTCAAAAGCAGGCGAGATAGGCGGAGAAAGCTCGCTCAATTGGTTGATATTCTTGACTGCTGAAACTGGGCGAGCGTTGAGGGCCCCCGTCTTCTTACTTAAGGAAACAATATTGGGAGAGGCTCTGATGCGAGAAGCATACTTTCTCATGTTTCCTGTCTCTATCCCTTTTTCCTTCCCTTTCTCTTCTTCAACCATACTCTGCATAGAAGTTTGGTTTTCCTCAAGCCCCAACGGTGTAAAATCTTCTTGAAGATGACTCCATTTTGCAGAGGCGGAAGCAAGCACTACTGTGTCTGATTCCTCGTCTGGGTCGTTTTGGGACAGTTCATTTGCTTCATCGGGAACGGAAGGTGCTATTGGCTGTATAATCCATGGAGAAGATAATGCTTGCTTTGAGCTTAGTCGCTCGTAAGGAGAGGCAGCCATTGTCTTTACAACAAAATCATAACATTCCGGGCTCATTGATTGATCCGCTGGGAACGGTCGTCCGCGAACAACATAATTAAATAATTTTGGCCCTGATGGAAAAGCGAGCTTGCCACAAATCATTTGAAAAGTTATGGCTCCAACAGCCCAAATATCTACAGCAGAGGAGAAGGTAGTAATATGTTCATCGTCGTCTTGAATATCAGGAGTATACATCCCCCTGACCTCTGGTGCGAGATAGGCTTCCGTACCGATGACAGTCCGAAGCTCTGTACCCTCTATTCGTTTGCTAATGCCAAAATCTGAGATTTTGACCCACCATTCAGGAGCATGGTGCATTACCAAAATGTTCTGACAATCTCAGCTTCAATGTTACATAACAGGGGGAAAGTGGATTTATATCAGTACGTACAGCAGGTTTCAAGTCTCGATGTACAAGTTTGTTATTATGCATAAAATCGAGACCTTCTAAAAGTTGCTGTGCAATTTTTCTTGCTTCGGCATGGCTGAGACGGGCTCTGAGATATCCTTCCAAGTCCCCGAGCGGAGGTATTCCATGATAATAAAGATTGAATTTTCACTCTTATACCAGCCCAGAGATCGAACGAAATGATCTTGATACTATTAAGCTATGAGCCTCTTTCTTTGCTAGAACAATTTCTATCTGAAACTCCAAGGGCCACCCTGATCTTCAGCACACTTCCGAAGTTTCGGTTTCCCGGGAAAATCTATTCAACACATGAACAGACGAGAATTAACAGAAAAATATTTTGTTCATATTTATTTTTGACATCGGTCTTTCTAGAATTGGTTTCAATATCAAAGTGACATGCGACAGTTGGGTTATGTTTTTGGCAGGGAGCTGTGAATCAGTGCATACCTTGGTAAAGAGAGTGCCTATGAAGTAGTGGTATGGTTCCGGCTTACCTTTTCCTGAGAGAACTTGGCAATTGCTTCAAGCTCCTTTTAAAAGTCCGCAGACCTGGTGATTGTTCCATTATTATTCTTGAGTTCTTTTACGGCCCTTAACTCTTTCGAACTGGGTCCTGAGATACACTTTTCCAACCATACCATACCGAACGTACCTTCACCGAGGACTTTTGATCGCTGCCACTTCTCTTGTTGTCGAATCCGCGGTTGTCTTGGTACTGGATTCGATACCAGCCTTATTTGGATGCTATGAGTGTCGAAGCACTCAACGTCGAGCTTCGAGTCGATTACGAGGTCTGGGATACGAATACTTGACGACATCATTGCTTAACCTTGCAAGCTCTGCGGGAAGCTGGGGATGGTTTGTTATCTCCTAGCGCATCAAGTGTTAGTCTAACTAACTATGGTAGAAGATTATGGAGCTTACAACAACTTGTGTCTTGATAATAACGGCAGTGAGATGAATAAATACCTGGTGAGCAGAAGACGACCTAACTACCCCGCGCAGGCTTATCAACGCCACAGAAATAGCATAGGCACATCATTTTGAAATGACAAAGCAATGGTCTGAGGAAGCGTATATTATAGCCTAGTTTCTACCCAGAAAAGGTGGTAGCAGGTAAAAGTATGCATGCTAATGCTCAAGAGATATACCTAGCATTTTGTTTAACTCTCAATTGCTTGTGATTTTTGAGAGCCTGAAAAGTGACTTCGCAAAATTCCCTAAACACACGGACCAATCCGTCCTGGAGCTCAAGGCGAGGCACCACGACTAGGTAATACGGTAGGTATTGCCTCTCGAGGCGGGTAAAATTCGTCTTCGACAAACGGAAAAATTAAAACCGCAAAATGTCAATACTCATCATAAACAAGTACTTGAAACTCAAAATGCGAAACTCTTAGATACTCATCTTTCATTGTCTAGAATTTTGATCGACTTTAGGAGGGTAAAGATTGTGGTATTTTAGCTTCGATTTTACAACTTCCCAACGCTTCGACGAAGACGAATTTTGACCGCCTCGTCTCTACTTAACACTAGTTCACTGTGCAACATCCTATTGATAGTTAAAACTCACGTTATAAAGGATCTAGTTACCTTCTTGAAAATCACTGTATGTGAAAACCAAACAAACTACCACAATGGTTATAGGAGACCAACTCCTGATGCGTCTATCAATTTTTCCAGATCTCAGTGGAGAACTTGCTGTTAATAAACTAGTACTTTGAGCTTACGTCTCTTCCATCAAATCTGAGATAAATGTGAATTTTTAAAGCTGAGGAATCATTGTTGCTGCATGAACGTCTGACTTCGAGGGAAAAGTGAGTTGAAAACCTACACAGTCCCAAAAGGACAAGCATTGATAGAAAATTCTTAGCTCAGAGGCGTTACTCAAGTGGACTCAGTTGAAAACTAGACTGTTGGCATGATAAAATCGCTAGGTATATATGCACACGGTAACAGAATCAAGACTATAAAGAGCGTGGAAAGCTTCAAGCCCTGGGGAATTGTCTTCGTGATGACTTAGGAAGAACACTTGAATAAGTTTGCTCACTTGGTTTTGGAGACAAATAAGTACAGAAGAGTCGCAGCTAAGACTGCGAGATTGCTATCGTTCAAAATCACTCACTAAACAGACCCAAAATCCTTCCGCAGTGCTTAAAAGCGTAGGAATTTCCGGAAGGTTTTATTGCGGTATGATTCCGGGCTATTTCGAATCGACTTCATGATGGGCAGCCTTTCAAAATGTTACTTATGTCTCAAATACTCTCTATGCATCTCCATTAATGTCCGCAATTGCTTATATACCAACCTATTGATTAGATATAATGTTGATCGAGTAAAAAAGATGCCTTGAGTAAGGTTGTAGTTTAACGTCTCTGTTTGATTTCAGAATCAAAAGACGAAAAAAGCCCCCATCTGCGGGATCATCTTCTTATCCACAAACAACTTAATGAAAAAACGATCCAATCAAAATGAAATGATTTCAATCCGACCCAAAGGTACCGAACCTAACTTTCTTCCTTTCATAACACAACAAAACAGAAAGGAAGCGAACATGGACTACAATTGGACTCAAGAACAGGCGCGTCCAAAGCTGCTCTATCGTGTCTGTCATCCCAAAGCACTTACATGGTATGTATCTCAATAACCCAATAGGAATCAGTGCCTATGAGTTAATTCAATCCTTCTAGGCACATGCCCAAAGTGGGTCTTATATCTTCTCTGCTACGTGTCAACAGCATCAGCTATACTAAGCCATCACTTCCCACCTACACCACCCACGATCGTTCTTCTTTGCAATCCTTTCTCAAGTCCATCCATCAACATTGCCGCCAAAACCTGGAACTATCCCCATGGGTCAGCACGTTTGCAAGCGAGGGAGAGGCTGAGATGTGGTGTCTTGCTGCCGAAGACATGTGTGGCGAGGAGTGTTATATCATGGCCATTGATACAACAGTACCGGAGATGAAGGATATCTTCTGGCTACGACTTCAGGACGTGGTAGCAAGAGCCGGAAAAGTATTGGGTATGGCCGATGTGGGAAGTGAGTGTCTTGTGTTTGGCCATATTCCCGCAATGGCGATTGGGGGAAGAGAAGATTGGACCCAGGGGGCTCGTATTCGTAGCCGTAAGTTCCGATTCTTGATTGAACATATATCGAAAGATGCTGATCAGAAATAGAATATGGGTACAGACGTCGAGAATTTGGCTTGGATCAGATGCTCTCTGATCCACGTGAGCAAGAGGCCATCATCCCAAGATACGACAACAGACTCTTTGAGGCCCCGCAATGGGAATCAAACTACAAAAAGCCTGGAATGGACAATTGCGATTGTAGACATGTCAAAGTTTGCATGCATTTTGATTGGAACTTTGATGGGGCAGAGGAGGAGAATGTCCAACCACGAGCTGATCTTGAGCCTAAAGAAGAGAACGCTATGAGTCCATGAATAGGGGTGGCATATTGGTCTCTAAAATTCTTCAAGTTCAAGCTAATCTCACTAGGAGACTAGTCGTTGTAGAATAGAGCTTGAGGCAAGAAAGCTAGTTAGGGTCAGATAGCTCATGCCACTATTCAATCATCATTCCTTTGGACTTCTGACATGACATCGCCAATAAACTGGAGCCTCAAGTGTAGTAGAAATGTTAAGTATTATATATTCTGTCAAGTTCTGTTATAAATTACTGCAGTTTGTCTCTGATTGAAATTATTTGAGGCTGTACAGTGGTCTTACTCGACCTTGTCTTACACCTGCCAGTATTATTTATCAATAAGATTCAAGTTATACTAGACTACCTGAGGGCTATAAATTTATTCCTTCTCGAGAGGATATCCTTTAAAGAGAAGAGAAAGTTTGTACTCAAAATATCTACCCTTGCTACCATATCAAGATCTTGCGTTCCGCATCAAGGCCAGGAGCTCAATAAGGTCAGAGATTTCACAACAACAGGAAGGAACTACTAAAGCTGCAAGAAATTTGAGCTACAAGAAGACTTCAGTTACTTCCCCCCTCCAAACCAAGAATTCAGATAATCTTCGTTCACAATATCTTTCCACTTCAACCTCAAGCCAGACCCTTGAAGCTCTCATCCTCACTCCCACTAGCTTTTACAACCAACACCATGGCTTCAGCAACAGGACTCATCTTCTCTCTCTTCACCATCTTCATTGCTATATTTCCTACCCTCTCCTTCTTAGTCTCAGCCACAGCTCTCAGCCACCCCCTCTTCGGCCGCCAAGTCATCGTTGAGCAAATCTGCTGCTGGCCAGGATGTACCAGCTGTGGTTGGACGGCGTGCCCTACTTATTCTTGTACCGATCGTTCAGTAAGTTAAAAGTGGTCGAACTGGCACACTTTCAACAGACAGGAGAAAAATTGATACAATAGAGAGCTAATTAACTATGTAGTTCTTCACCACTTGTTGCGCGACAATCGTATCTGGAAAGAGAAGCGTGGATGGTACCAAGGAGTATTTGAATATGAAGGGGGAAGTCATTACGTTTCTGGACCTGCCGGATGTGGATGGGAGGAATGGTGAAGTGGAAGGAGGGAAAAAAGAGGGTGATGGGAAAATTGAAGGATCCGAAATTCGAATCTGAGGGTAGTGGTTGATTATAACGGGTATATGGCATAGCTCAATTCTAGAATCGGGTTGGGTAGTGGTCTCGACATCGAGAGGATCACAGTAGAAATAGCCTGATTTTATAGACAAGAAATTAATCGTCTGATTTTCTGCATGTTTGAACTCCCTGTTGAAAATTGGCGACATCATTTCAAGGTTTTCTTCAAAGCGAAGTTGTGTGAAGGGTAAGTCACAACCTGTGGAATACGATCCAATGAGAAAGGGGAGGAGACTAAGGGAAAATTAATGCTAATAATCTAGAAATCTCACAAGGCCACTGACAAAAACAATATCAACAAGGCATTCTCAACTTGAGCGGCCCTTTTAGTTAAAGTTACTGTCTGATATCCTGCTAAGCCTTTTACTTTCCCAAAGAAACTCTACAAACTTAGCGAATTTTGAGGTTGCATTATTATCTCTCTGATCATAGGAGATTAAAAAATAGATTATAAATAGTTGATGCATCAGGAACTGGGAAGATATTGGAAGGCCGAGGAGGAGCAAGACCGCTTTCCGAAGCCGTAGCTACTAAGAAAACCAAATAATAAATCCAGAATTCTTCTATGAATTTCCATTCTACCCAATTATGTCTTCAGCTGTTTTCAGATCCTCTTTTGTGCGAGTTTGTGTCTTCGCTTCGGTGTTCGCGTAGCATTCCAAACAATACCCACCAATTAGAAATAAGACCTTTGTTTGCCCCTTCCTATGAAAGCCACAACAATATCACTTGCGAGAAATGTGCTTCCACCTATTGTTGCTCCTATCTCAAGAATTTGCTTATGCTTTCTGAAGGCTGACCTTATCGCGATAACTTGGTAGTCTAGTAAAACCTTCCCAATCAAGAGAGCGTCTTTTGGTCAGCTGCGAGCAGCCTACAAACCGACGATCAATATGCCTGTAGCCGTGAGTACACCCTCTGTTTGTATTTTCGAGTTTTGTTAACCTAAAATAGCTGGCTGAGGGTACGGATGATGCCTTGGGGTCACCATCAGCAAACACCACAGAAGATGCTTCTTGGACTATTTGCGAAGACTCGCTATTGGGATGCATCTTGAATGATTCCTCGACATCCTCTCCTCTTCCGAATTCCAATCCAACAATATCTTCACCTGCTCAATCTATCATCCCAACAGGATCGAGAGCCTTGCGAAATGTCGAGCCATCTCCCATGAAAATTCCTGCCAAATATGGGCTTTTGGAGAGAGCAAAGCCAAGCCGCTCGCCCGCTTCGTGCATAGTGCGTCGCGCAAAAATGAAGAGGAAAAGAGAGAGGCGAAAGGAGAGGCAAAAGGAGGAAGATGAGAAAAAAGAAAAGGAGGGGAGCAAGGAGAAGGAGAGGAGCAAGAAGAAGCGCGGGTGCTCCGGGAGTGGAAATAGAGGTCGAGTTAGCTGTCATAACTCGTACCCTCCTACTCGGAGTCTTTGTCATCGACCAAAAAAGGCCAAGACCGCAAGACTAGACAGTGCCAATGCCACCAAGAAACCGCAAAATATACCTCTAATTGGATTTCAGAAGGCCAAAGTAAAGATCAAGGAAGAGGAATGCTATAACTGCGGCACGATGGGACACTCATTCATGGATTGCATGATTCAGTGTGGGCGCTGTGGTAGAGATGGACATAAGACAATTTGGTGCATCACGGCCGGGGATAAATCAGATGCAATGGATCTTGATTGATGGGAGAAGGCATGTTGATGCTCGAAGTAACCCGGCCGAGAAAGAATGGACTGTGACCTACAAAGACGAAGTCAAGCTGAGAAACCTGAGATATGGGAATGTTAAGCTGGTGATACATTACTTTAACGATCTTTACATCTTATGGATAGTATCAATGACTGTCACCTAAAAGTCCACCTGCAAATACAGTGCCTATTCCGCCATCCAAATCATTCCCCAAATCTTGACACCCTCCGTCCCTGACTCCGGCAACCCGTCTCTTCCCACCTTTCCCTTTCCCAAAACAATCTCTTCAACAGGTTTAAACCCTAATTTCTCATACAATCGCATAGAATACTCGGTCGTAGCTTCCAACCAGATTGGCACTTTCTCCTCTCTTGCTTGCTCTTGAAACTTTTTCACGACCTGAGAGCAGAGCCCTTGCCCACGGCCTGACTCTGCCGTCGCAAGGAAAAATACGTAGTAGTAGTTTCCAGGCGACGAGAGGATGGGTTTTAGATGCCTTTCTTTACAAGCATCTGTCAATGGGGTGTACTCCCCTAACATTTTCTATATTCACGGGGTTGATCAGCAAGTCCTCTTCACCGCTCATCAACGCTCATCATCGCATTCCATATTTCATCTCACACCTGAGACTCGATTAAACGAAATAAATGAGAAGAATGAACTGAAGAAGGGAGAATGAATGAATGAATACATACCCTGACCCCACCAACCCCAATCGTCCACAATACCCTGAAAAACCCAGACTGCACCATGGTCAGTGGATTATCCACCCTCGCCTGGGGCGGCATGAAAATCCCCAGGCTCTGCCATTCCCCTGTCTCCTCCGAGTCGATGTGCGAGAATTGTGCGTGATTCAGTGCTGCCTGTGTTATGAGCGAGGTGAAGTATGAGTTCAGGTAGGCGGTGCGCTGGGCAGGAGAGAGCGAGCTCAGGAGGTATTGGATCACGGGATCTTTGGTGAATGCGGGAGCAAGTAGGTCGGCCGAGGGTCTGACAGCTTCTGGATTTGTTTGTTAGGATTTGTGAGAATAGGGGTGGTGAGTGAGTGAGACTTTTGCCTGAGGCTGAATGTATGAGTTTCGATGCCATTTGAGAACACTATGTTTGGGATGAGAGGGCGAGTATTCCGGACTAACTTATAAAATTGAAAGGCTTGATGATTAAGCAATGGTGAAGAGAAGGTTAGAAAAGAGATAAATCGGAGATCTCGGGTGCGGCTCCAGACCGATTTGACGTAAAGAGGTCGAGGGGTCCTCTACGGCCTGTGTGTGGCGTTTAAAGGCCACGCCAACGATAATATCCTTAAAGGTCACTCATCTCTCATACCTGTTGAACAGCAGCTATCGAGTTCTTTCCGTGATTGAGAAGTTGTGAGAGAAGAAAAGTCTTCCTTAGTACGAAGTGCTTCAGCTGAAAGTTGTTGGGAATGGTCAGGCTTATATAAGCAGTGTCTCATTTCGCCTACGACTTGAACTTTCTTCAGACATCTATCTCCAATAGTCTTTTCTTGATAAAATATATTTTTTGTTTGGTCAATTTGTTGGTAACAAAATCCCTTGAACTTCTGATATACCTACTTTTCAATTCAACCCCGCAAGCCATGTCTCTCATTCCGATCTCCAATGTAGGTTTCCACCTCGAGCTTTCTTTGCAGACGCGCAATCTCAATTCAACACCTGAACAACAAATGTGATCGGGTCATCACATAGCAAACATCTTCAATAAAGCTGTTTCTGATGAGTTTGCCATTGTTCATCAAGCAGGTACAATTGGGATGAACCTAAATCTTTGGCAGTTGGACTCTACGAGCGTGATGGAGAGATCGATTGCTTCAATCATCTGACCTAAATACTTATTTTCCCTCAACTCTCTTTCATATTCAAGCTCATACAAAGCAGTTTTATTAATTTCCAATTGTTGTTATCAAATGTAGAATCTCTTGTTTCAATCTCAAACTCTTCTCTCCAGAAACCGACCTTTCTCGCTTCTCTCTTCTACTCCCTGCTAGTATATGGTCAAATTTCTTAACCCACCTCCCTGCAACCAGCTCATCATGAAAGCTCCTCCTTGAGTTTGTTCCATTACTAGGGTACCTTCAAATTTGAGCATCATTAAAGAAGACTCTTCCTCTTTCTACCAAGTGATAACCACCCCTCTTTGCACAGGAACTTCTGAACCGACTTTCATCTGCAAGCAATCTAAGTTTGCACGTCTTTCTTGCAAATCAAACTCAACATTCAGATCAATGACTCCAGATCCGGCTAGTTCACCGTCACTGTCTAGCCCATCTTCCTCTTCAACTTCCACAACCCATTGCAATATTTTGCTTATGCAAATGCTATCCCACACGCCTTCGCGTCGCGGAAACGAGGTTATAAGATCAATCGCTTCTCTCCGAAGACCCGAATTCCGACTTCTCATTCCAATTATGTATAAAGGTGTGAGAATATGAAGGTCAAAGAAATAGTTTGCAGTTTTGTGTCGGATATCGGACTGTTCAGTGATATCTTTGCATAGCAACAAAATTTCTCTAAAAATCTTGCTGCTGTTCTCCTTTCGTACCTTTGGGTCTGGAGAGGTGTCCAACGCAAAGTAGCAGCTCAGGAAATGGGCTTCCAGTATTGAAGCTGCTAAGAAATCGCGATGCGCGGGAAGCTTCTGTACACTCTCCAGTAGAGGCAGAAAAGCGCTATGCCATCGGTCAAATTCGGCTTTATGTTTTGCTGGGCCATCCGTCGTGGAAATCGTGAAAGAGGTTGTGTGACGAAGGCACCCTTTCACACCCTTCACACTAGAAAATATTGATACGAAATGCATTAATCGTCGCATCACAAGTTCCAGAAAGACTCGCGCTTCTTTCACACTTTGGAAACGATCTGGCATAGCGTCGATACTTTTTTGGCCGTAGTGGCGCATGCGATCGTGGGTTTCTTCGTCGCGGGGATCTAGAAAAGACATTGCTTGAATATCTAGTCGACCGAGAACTTGTATCAGTTCATCTTCAATGGCATACGGAGATGGTGAAGTTGTCCCTAGTAGATCATTATTGCGTTCCGTCTTTGTGTTTTCTAGATACCAATCCTCTACCAAATTCAATCCGCTTCGAATCTGAGTAATTGCGGATTTATGATCTCCTTGAAATGTTTCAAAGCAAATCGTGAGGAGGCAACCAAGTAGCATTGTTCTCACATCTGATTTTCGTTTAGAAGCCGCTTTTCGTAATTCTCGGATTGCAATCCCGTATTGTTTCAGTGCAAAACGGTGATGTCCCTGAGCCTCTTTTTTGCGCACTTTAAGAGCTTGACTCGGAGATTTACATAGCTGCAGGAGGTTAGACCTCATGGCTTGAGAAGCCTGTCCCAGTGCTCCTAGCGCAATCACGATGTGTAGAACTCCAGGTTCAGTCTCACATGCTTGGAGGACTGCTCGATTCCAAAGAGCAGACTCGAAGAGACCAGAGAGCTCGTGCGATATCCTGTCACAGAAGACTGAAAAATACCGTTCCTCATGCTCGTTTTTGAACAAATTTTTGGAAGGCGCGAGAACCACATCTTGAGAGGACTGAGCTTTAGGTAGAAGCGCCGTTTTACGATATGCTGATTTGTCTACCGGTTTCCAGTTGCATTCTATGCCGAGTTTGAGGCATCTGTGACAAGATGGCCTAGTCTCATCGCATTTGACATGCCGAGTTCTAGTCCAGAATGGTCAGAATTAAGACATGACAAGGATAGAAAGAATTTCTTGCTTGCATGTCAAACAACCCGCCCTAGACTTGGTAGCACTGGTCCTCTTTCTCTTCACAACCTCCGGGATCGTAGTCTCACCGTCATTGGCCATTTCATCCAGCCTGAGTAGCCTTCAATATCAAATATTATAAGAGAGCCTTCGATAGTTACACGGCAGCCAAGATATGAAACCAAAGTAAACTTATTCAATAATTTTCGGAACGAGATAGCTTTGTCTAGTCGTCTTAAGTGAATTGGTGGCAACTTTAATATAAGCACTAAGCTTTAAGCTTTACGAATTAGCCAGTAAAATTGGGTTGGGGGGAGGGCTCGGTCTATCTTGTTAAAAATCAGAGCTGGGGTACCATTGCATATTTGAAACATACGGAAGATTAAGGGAATCCTCGTCGGCGATCTCAGTTTGTCGTTTGTATACCACTCTCTGGGACCAAAACCTTCCTCAACCATCCATTCAACACTTGTGAAATATACCGTGGAAAACAGAAATAAATTCTAGGTTATGTAAACGGTAAGTCTTAATTATTGTCTTAATCTAGAGGTGAAGCTATTTTCCTCGTCCAGTGCTTCGTTAGGCAGCACATTGGCGTTCTCAATCCGGAACTCAACCCGCCTCTTCCCTGCCAAATCTGACGAGATCGATTGATTCCCAACGAGGATCATGATCTTTGGAGCTGTAATCAATATTGATCCATGATCCATGACATGTGTTTTCATTCACAATCATTCAGGATTGAAATGTGCTCAAGCCTTTACCTACCTATGATGAATAGTTACGCAACGGCGCGGGAAAAAGGTTCAACTGCCCAAATCGACCCGAAATTATTGAAGATTTCGAAATTTACGCCTTTGGAAAACGGCATACACCTAAGTTTTAATTCATTCTTCTATCGGATTTCTCATCCCACTTTTGAAGTTCCAAGCGCTTCTTGCACGCATCAAAACAGGCTCGGCAAGCTTCTCAGGGGCTCGCTTCACAAGCGCAAAGTAATGGCCCTATATCGAAAAGCAGATCCAAATCTGTATAGAATCCTGTCACAATGTACAAACATCCCTGATACGACAGTCATCACTTTATTTGAGCATCACTTCTCCCAAGCTCTGAATAATGGAGGATAACACGTGATAAATAAGGGTCCCAATAATCGATTTCCCCGATCCGGACTACAGGTCGCGAAAGCACCTCCTATCACCAACACGCGACAATAATCACGAGAGAGAAGATAGATTCCTTCTGGACAATCCCTAGTACCATAGAGCCTCGATACCAAGTTTCCGATTGATCAGAACTGCCTTCAACTTCAGAGCCGAGTATTTCAGCAACAGAGAAACAGAATTGGAGCACTACATTTCGAGGACGAGACACCAAACTTGTACAAGTACATATATTTCAAGTACAGAATTCCTACCAAGTATATTGAGATGCCGAGCTACCAAGAGTTCCTCAACCTCACCTGGGAGCTCGAAACCAAGAACGCCCACATCAACGCGCTGGAAGCAGAGCTCCCAACCAAGAACTCGCCAACCAAACCCAAGCATCCAACCCACACGTCGAAAGCATATCTCATCACCGGCGACGAAGACACCTTCTCCCTCACCCCGCAAATCAAGGACCCAACCATGCACACCCTGTCCACAACCCTCATCGACAACATGGCCACCATCGCGCTGCAAGAACGGGTCATCACGCTCAACGACAAGCTGCTTCAGCATCACCGAGACAGCAACGCGCAGCTGATTGCGGAGAATGAACGGCTGAGAGAGGAGGTCAGGATGTCGAGGGCGCTGGCCGACAATCAGGCGCGGATGGTGCTGTTGCAGAGGTGTGAGATGGGCCGGTTGAGAGAGGAGTGCAGGGAGGAGGTCGAGGCCATGAGGGAGAGGGTTACGAGGCTGGTGGTTGAGAATGAGGAGTTGAGGGGGTGGGTTGGGATCATGCGGGAGGAGGGCGAGCGCCCGCTTAAGAGGGTTAGGAGATGAAAGTGTTCAAGTGCATCAGGCATTAAAGTCGACTCTGTTCAGTGTACAGAAGGAGTAGAACGATCGACATTGAGAATTGACCATAGAGTTTTGAAAGAGTTTGTAGATTGCGTACTTTTCGCAGGTAATTGATGGACCCTTCTTGTGCTTGGCAACTTCCTTGTCACATAGGCGATTATCTGTCACACGGCCAAGATAGGCCATGTTTTAGCTCGACAGGGCCTATTGAACCTATAGATTCTTTCAAAGCCAGCGTTTTAAGCTCTATTCTCAGTCTAGTTTTTGGAAGAGTAGATGCTTGATAGAGTCTCTCTGTCTCAGTCATCGACAATGAGCTCCCAGCACGTGATCAATTGCCCTTCCTGAACAAACCGGAGCATCCACAAACAACAAGATGCAAGTCTTGAAAATCACATTCTCATAGGGCTTCCGTTCCCAATTTATCAATGTTAATTTGCCAAGCCAGATGTCTTGTCTGGCAACGTTTTTCATTCGCTCAGCGTCCACTGAGCTGTTCAAACAACACATCCCACGCCGAGGTCGCTAAGATGATGTGCATAATGCGGGAAGTGATTCCAAAAACACGGTATTCCCAACAATTAATTTCTTGAAAATTGGAATAATAGGTCGATTGGCAGCAGAGGGCAAGCCGCATTGACTGATGCTGTGCTGGTCACACCAACGCATCCATCAGCCGCTGGAAATAGAGTTCAGAAAATGCAATGCATGTAGTCAAAGAATTGATGCCAGAGAATAGAGTTTAAATGAACGGACTCAAATGTATCTCGGACCCCCACAATCTTCTCGCGAAAGAAAGGCTCTCTATCAAAGAGTCATTCCTCTCTTCAGGGATTGAATAGAGCAGGAGCCAGAACAGAGAGCGCAATCCACGCAATGGATGAATCGGAAGAAACCTCAACCTTCTCCTCGTCCGAGGTAAACAAACCACAAAATACTCCAATCTCGAAAGGTAGAGAAGTTAACTACAATTCTTAGCACTCACTCCTCGCCATAAACCTCGAAGAGATCAAGGACCAGTTCCGTGGCGACGTCCTCTCACAAATCCTGCATGCCTCTCCCTCTCCATTATCAAGCCGAGGATTGGAGGGGGTCATGAACTCCGATGATCCAGACAAAGCCATGATTAGTATAAGCGCAGAGAATGACAAGCTGCTGAGAGACCTGGCCTTGAGGATCGATGCTGCGCTAGGGGATATGCTTGCTGTCTTGGCGGGAAAGGGGAGGGAGGCGAGTGTGGAGGGCGTCTGGAGGACTAATAGAGAGTTAAAGAATGCGCTGGAGAGGATGACTGGTGGTCGAGGCGCTAGTGCTAGTGGGCGTGGCCGTCATGTGGAAGCTAAGGCTGAGGAGTGACCGAGTCATGCCTAATCTCTCTCTTTGCTAGCATTAGTTAGCGACTAGCATACAAGTTCAAAGTACCTGCTCAGCTGAATCGAATCAACTCATGTCACATATGCTACCCATTCTTGGTGAGACTCACATCGGAAGGACAATGGGAGAAAGAGCCATCTGTCGTCCTAGCCAAGGGTTACTTGTAGCTGTTATTTCGTAGGGAGGACCGATTCAGGCAGGTAATCTGTTGCAGAGTGTTAGTATTCATAGAAGTCAACTTACCTGTAATGGCATCAAGAGCTGTAAAGTGAATTGAGTGTCTGCTATCGTGATCATCGTTATCATTAGGTTGGGTATCTATATGTATCTAAGTTGCTTTTAATACACCTATGTACTCCAAGTCTACTATTAATCCGGTTGTTCTCATTATGCCGGAGCAGGAAGGGGTGGTTTCCTCCCATAAACAACACGCCTAAAAAGTAGTCAGCAACACCTTCCTTTCCCCAGGAATATCCACTCACACTACTAAATAAGCATGGCATCTCCGATTCTTGATATCCTTCCTCACATCTACCAGGAACACCTCCAGCTGCTCAGGCGACCATTTCAATACCTGTAAGAACATTTTCTTCACACTATCCAATGATTCCAGCAGATCATGCTGAAACCACATCCCCAGTTTCTTCAAATGTGGATCTCGTGGCCACGTGTTGAGAGGCCATTGAAACAACTTCTCTTCCACATCTACGAACCCAATTTCTTCCATCCATTGTTTGTACATGTGTACGCGTGTCAAAGCACGCCCAGATATGTTGGCTCCTTCGACCATGCTTTGGTTCCATTCCCACAACGCGGTGCCGTCATACGAGTCATCAACGGCCTTCATTGGGAAGTCGATATCTTGTAGTTCGAGATAGCCACCTGGTGCGATGTGTTTGAAAGCTTGTTTGATGACGAACCGCGGATCTTTAAAGCAGCTGACCATCAATCGCCAGTGGACAAAGTCGAATTTTTGAGAGTAGGTCCATTCATCTTCGCAATCTTCGACTTCGAAATTACAGTTTGATGGAACGCTGGGTGTGGTTAGAAATCGCCGAGTCGTTCTAACATTGTGGTACGTACAATTCTGGCTGTATGGGGCTCAAGTCATTCCCAGTTACTGTTGCGGAAGGATATTTGGAAGCTTGAGTTCTTAGCAAACATTTCTTCACACTCTGTAATCTCAGCCCATACCGAAATCAATGGCCCATATACCCGTACCAGTCCCGATATCCAATACGTGCTGGAATCCCAAAATCACCGAATTAGCATACTGGATTCGTGATATACAGAAGAGTGGGGTCGAATGGCTGTGGGGTGCTGAGATGTGTATGCTTTCCGGAGCAATTCAAACATAGCGTCAAAAGGGCAAATGTTGCCCCGAGAAGGTTTCTTACCTGGGGGTTTTCATCGATCGGAGCCAGAAAGAGCTGATCATCCAACGTTAAGTAGAACAAGTGGTGTTGCATGTCTGTTTCTTTTTCATCAGTACTGTTCTTACAAACCGGAACAAAGCTTGAATACCTAATCTCTCCTGCTCTCTCTGTTCTAGGTTTCAGTTCCTGGACTTAGGTCTGATATTGAGGCATACCTCGTCATTTGGTAGTACATAGCCTGAGCTTTGATCAGAGTGGGTAGGCCTCACTGAATTATGCTAAACTCACTTCCTTCCTTGTATCTGTGATACGTCCTCCCGTTCTCCTCTACATAGTCGTAAACGCTAGATCGCACCGAAACCGTTGAACGACTGCGAAAGCAAGTTAGAGGATTCGAATCAGCCACGGCTGTTCCACTCACGGCAAAGACAAATCCCCAATCGCAGAGTCATCGTCGGTATCATTGCTATCAACCTGCGCATCTGTCAGCAATTGCAGAAATAAAATTTCTCCAGATTGCTTACGCTAATCAGGCCGTCATTGTCGCTTAGTTCGCCGGCATTTTCGTGGTGGTAGAGTACTTCAGGATAGCCATCTGATACAATCGGAGGGTGTTGATCGGTTGTTGGGGTCGAAGGTGACGAGGATTGATGTTCAACCACGTTTGGGGGTTCGTTGGCATGAGATGCCATTTTGGCGATGAATTGGCAGGAAAAACAGTTCCGTTATGAAGTGGGAACGGGGGCCATGGGATTTATTTTGAGCGACGCAGGGTTACATTCGGATGATGTCCCTTCGATGGCACATTCACTCTACACGCAAAAGAGCAACGACCACACGGCTCGGGGAACGAAAGCCTGTGCATATTGCTCTAACACCAAGGATCCGCGGGTGTGTAATCATGGTATCAGAGCTTAAACCACCCTGTCATGCTGAATTTTTCTTTTCTTTTTATCCTTCGAAAAACCGTGCCGCACACGCTTATCATTCTCATTTGCTCTTCAGCTGGAACATTGTCGGAGGTTTATCTGAAATGAAGATGATGCAGAAGAGACACTCGTGCATATGTATGTGATTTCTTGATGGAGAGAAAAGGAGCGGAGGAAGATGTGTGCAGCCACAACCGAGCCGAAGCCCTGCCCAGTACAGCCACAGCCGGTGAGGAACGGTGGGAATGGACGAAGCTCCTGTATCGCGATATTTTCAGAATAGCCATCTTGCCTTCTTCCTTGTCGTATCAGAGAGCTGCCGTCGAGGCTCTCGGCTTCCACACAGATGCCGGCGGGATTGCGATGTTGATGGCTTTTCTTCCCGTCTCTAGTGCTGCTGGTCGCCCGAGGCGGTCTCCTGTCACCTGGCAGAATGGGGGAGCGGATTAGTGGGGGGAGGTGACCCGAAATGCGCGGCGGTGTGAAGGCGTCAAGTCTCCGCCGATTTTGTCGTTTTCGCACCTGTGGAGATTTGACAACGCTAACGCCACTCGAGAGGCCGTTTGATCCAACTTTTCGATGTACCGTAGGACATTTCGATTCGAGGAGAATGATGTTTGCTCATATCTCATGAGACGCAGCTACACGAAGCTGGCCGCTGCGGTTCGATGCTTCCGTCTTCCTTACTCTGAAGTGATTTATACACAAATTATCTCAACTATCGCTTTGGCTGACGCCTTTCTTTCCTTCCTCCGGCTATGGCGGCGTTGCCTTACTGAGTTTTGTGATATGCTGGTGCATTGCTCATCTTTCATTAGCGGAATATGTCGGAATACTCCTTATCTAGCCCAGCTGGAACTCTCTTGGAGAGACAGACTTCCCTAGAAGATAAAATATGATCACGTGGGAGTATGTTTACTTTGACTGAAAGCCTAGGTACTCCATTCCTAAGAAAGATCATTTTTTTTGTCATTTTACGCATAGCCGTGCACAGCTCCCTGTAGACGATGAGGCAACATCAAGCACCATTCACCAGTCACTTCATTTGAAAGCGGATAACGGGATTCCCCCTACATTTCTCTCTCGGAACCGCATATACAGAAGCGGCAATATGGCCGGTTTTCAAATGTTGGGAAGTCTTTCCGTAGACCCGGGAAAGAATGCGTGAGAAGATTGACTGCAGAGAGGTGGTACAAATATCGGAGGAGGCAGTAAAGCAGGTAGGAAGTGAATTGGGTCTGGTGCGATAAGGTGTGTCTTGAGCGGGATATGAAAGCCAGAATTGATATTCAGTTTTCATAGAGCATGGTAGATGCAAGAGTAATGAGTTGATAGAAGTGATGTGGAATATCTAATATGATAGAAAATAGTGGATGACCAGTTTATCAATAATAAGTCCAGCATGCGCTAGCTTGTTACTATTAGACCCCTAAAAGTTTAAGTGTGCTAAATCCAATTCGATGCATTGACAGTCGACTTCGAACTTTAATAGGAGCTGTCAGCTCCAACTTAAACTGGCTAACTCACTCCTTTTCGTGCTGCGCTAGCGTTTGTAATTTTGCCGTCTTTGCGTCGTCTATCCATCAGAGAGCCTTCGGGAATTTTGCCATGATAACCTCTCTCCCTTCCAGCAGCAATGATAGCTTCTAAATTTTGTGGGTAAATTTCGCTGTGAATATTTTCAAGGCGTGGTAACTCAAAGTAAGGTTTCAACTGCGAGTGTGAGTATTCACAGGAATCATCTTCCAATGTCACAAAATCTCCAGCCTTTTGCCTATTCTTTCGATACCTGAAAATTACAGTAGGTCTCATCCCGATAGGTGGATTGTAGCGGAGTAATTTTGGTGTCTCACCTAGCATGATTTCAATATTCGAGAATGGTATCCCAGCTTTCTGGGCTACCAAATACGAGCACATGTGAGACACGGTTTTGATATCTGTGAGATAATGGGGAATTGAATAGTTCCGGGAAATTTGAAAAGATGGACTTTCCGGAGTATGGTTAGGCTATCGAGTTTAGGGAATTGGGATAGTGAAGCGAGAGTGTCGTGCGGCTAGGCAATGATCAACAGATTTCACTAATCTAAAACAATTAGATTCTTGTCAGATGCTTATCATCGTGTTTCGAAATGCGACATCGACAGTCAAGTACGAAAGAAGTGGCAGGGCCTTCCCGAGGTCATTGAGTTCTTGTGGCGAATATGGCTGCGGCTTATATCCATAGGTAGCAGAATAGGGATCAAGAGGAATTCTCTGATGTCGTATCGTCAAGTTTTTCAGTGTTTTCCCGAGCAATGTAAAGCTTTAATTGGAACTCTCCCTGTGTCATTGACGAATTTGAGAGTAACTAGACCTCTAACTCTGGAAAATAGATCTTCACGGCCGCCTAGATTTTCGGTGAATATGTTTCCATGGATGGCGAGGCTGCACAATGTCAATTGCTGGTGTCCAAGAGCACGAATGAATATTCGCGTTTAAAATCCCCGGACCTCAAGATGACGGATATTGCCCCAATTGAAGAAGGATATTGGAATGAATTGTCGCCTATAGTAAGGCCCACCTCGAATTTCATAGACAAATTCTTTCAAAGCCCAAGCATTTCTCCCTTCTCTACAGACAGATCATAAATTCCGGACCCATCAGCGACGAAATTAGATAGTCCAAATTCATTGCGCGGAAGTGTAATAAGGAGTACGTTGATTCCCTTGTTCCTCAAAAGCACATGTTTTAGTAGTTTCATTGTATGTGCATGTTCATAGTCGATCTTGATTTTTATTGAATATATATTGGAGAACTCCATGAGGCTTTCGAAGAGATCTGCGTTGCTCTGTTGAATCTTCTCGTCATTCCAAGACCCTATTGTGAGCTTTTCCATAGAGATTCTGGCCCCCGGCCACGATTTTTGAAGAGTTTTCCAATATGACCAGTTAAGAAATCAGAGAAAAGAAATCAATAATTTCCAAGTATTCACTCCGGCTTCTCTACCTGATTGATTCAAGGCGTGTCATTTTCGAAAGCAGCCCGGCAAAAACCGTCCAATCCAATACACCTCGTATCGTCAAATGACGAGATTGCGCAATCACATTGCCTTCGAAGGTGTACTCCTGGTGGAGAGTTTTAGCGGAAGTATCATGCTGAAGATTGCTCGACAAGATCGAAATTGACTTGGTAAAGAATGGTATTGGTAAGACCTATAAGGCGTTGACACACAATAGAGAGACTAGACAACGATTTCGGGTCTTCCTCAGCTACCTGTCATTGACGATGAGAATTCTCACGAGAATCTTGGTCTATGAGTTCACCAGTCCAATGATGAAGAGCAAGAGTTCATCGCTGAGACTCAGAATTGTAGCGTCCATTCTCTACGAGATTATCCAGATGAAAAGCTCTTACTAGCAGCAGATTGGGCGATAGTTTTATATTGAAAGGTAATATAGAAGCGTTCATGATAAGAAAACGCACTAGCAGTCGTTCTGACTTCAAAAACAAGGAGTTGGAGGGGGTCAAGCCAATTCTCTGCTAGCGTCACCGGAAATATTGATCGCCCCGCCTAGAATTTCGGTGGGGAAATGTCAGTACACATTCTGTCTGTACTTTACTTCCATTATTTCCAACCATCCTCCGCATTCGGGTTCCATCGCAGATGGTTTAGGATGCCAACCATACATCCAAGATGATGATAGAGAGGCAATGAGGTCTCGTACGGGATGGTGGGTTGTTCTGCGCATCCTTTGCCCCGCGACACCGAAGCTGATGACGGCCATTTGATAGCCAAACCTGCCGCCAACGCAAACTGAAGTGTGACGAAGTAAAGCCAATATGTGGCCAATGCAGAAAAGGTGCTCGGGAGTGCAATCCCAGCGATGGAGTCGTCTTCCGCCACCAGCAAAATGCCTCCATGAATGGGGCTGGAGAGGCGGAGGAGGGAGGTCAAAAGCTTGGAGGGTTCTACGCATACAAGAATACATTTAACGACGACAATGTTTGGGTAGATGTGCCAAAAACAGGTGCGGATAACATGCTTTCCAACCATATCCTACTTGACCTGGGCTGACTCAACTCTTCACGGAGTACAGTGACCTTCTTCAATATCACCGATCCTTATAATGTGGAAGCCACGCCTGAGCCGGAACCTCATGTTACTCCCCCTACCTCTAGTGTTACGCCACGAGGAGAGGAAAGGGCAACTGAAAACTACCTTGCTATGTCATATGACCAAGCTCCAGGACTAGAGGCCCTTTCTGCAGCCGCAACAAGTAGCTTTCAATATATTCGTCCGGTGTCGCTCGCGGGAACGTCAGCTGCAGATACAGCACATCTTTCACCGCATTCCTCCAATAATTTGAATTTCATCTTAAACCCGACTGCTCCCGAAGGATCTCTTGGTATGCTCCTCTACCGATGGCCCTCATTGGCGTTCACTGAACTCTCAGCAGCACCATCGCCAACGATTGACCCAAATCTCATGCCATCCCCTGCTGCAGCAGAAGGTCCGTTCCCTGTCGAAGATCATGAAGAAGCCTTCCTATTACGCCATTTTTGCGAAACTGCAGGACAGTGGTAAGATTTCTGATCTTGTCCTCGTATCTTGCTTATGACATTAGGATGGATCTTTTTGACCTAGGTTGCTATTTCGCCCATCATGTGCCAGTGCAAGCCTTATCAAATCCACTCCTCAAATATTCCGCGTGTGCCTATGCCGCAAAGCAACTTGGCCGGGTTGGCGGCAGGAAAGCCATCGTCGGTGGCAGCGTTGGCAAACAGGCTGACATGGAAGGTTATCCTAATTCGGAAACAGTAGACTGGGCATATATCGGGGCGAAACACTACTACAGAGCAATCTCTCTGCTGATGGAAGAATTGTCAAACTCAGGAGGACCGCAAACCCCGGTAACACCAATGACCGGAATAGATGAGACATTCAGTCCCCGAAGTAACATCCAATCGCCACATAGCGATCCGAGAACTCCAGCAGTTAATAAAAGACGTCGCTTGTCACGGCCAGTTGCTAAGAGTAGTCCGGACGAGACCTTCGCAGCTGCAGCTATTCTCTGTGTATATGAATTTTTGGACAATGCAAACTCGGCATGGGCACGACATCTTAGTGGAACAAAGTCTTTGTTCGACCTTGCAGAGAAAGAAGGAATGATGCCTGTTCAATCACCAACAAGCCCAGGACAATTGTCGCAAAGGATCAAGCCATCTAGAGGACGAAAAGCTACCTTCTGGAACTTTGCGCGTCAGGACTTCTTAGCTGCCTGTAAGAGCTTAATCACCACAATCGAACCCCTCTAACAGTAACAGTTATCAATGAAACCCAGACGAGACTGAGTACAGAAGATGTTGGGCTTTGGAAAGCCGCAGGGCTTCGACTTGACGAGCGAGGATTCGTCATTCCTAGCAATACTGAGGACGCGCAATATCCGGAGCGGCGGACAGTAATGCGAGAAGATATGATTTCCAATGCTCTGATTTGGTTGATGTCCAAGATAGTCAACTTCCTCGCTGTTGGGGACTCTATTGACAACGTTTTTCCACAAGACCGCTTGAGTCCAACGGGGTTGCTTGGCGTCAATCAGATGCTCTTACTAGAAAGGTGGAAAGAATTGGAGAAAGAGCTTGATATTTGGCATCAAGGACTTCCTGATACCTTTAAGCCATCTGCCCGCCTTCCACCCATCACAAACGAAACAATCGCGCAAGATTCTGCAAGAGCTATATTCTTCGAAACATGGTATAGCATCCCCATGTGCGCATCAACTATGCAATCATACCACATGGCACGAACTCTCCTACTAATCAATAGACCCCATGAGTCAACCATGCGAAGATCCACAATATCAGATCGACTTCGATCTTATCGTGAGATTGAGAAGGAGATCCGCCAACATGTCTACGAAATAGTCGGAATCGCACTAGCAAGACCAGAGGGCAGTGTTCGAATTCACCAAGTGCAACCTCTGTTTGTTGCAGGTCAATGTATGACTGAGACTCGGGAGCGGCGGGTTGTTTTAGACCTATTGCGTGGTATCGAAGCAGATCTAGGTTGGGCGACTGACTATCGCGTTCAGAATCTTCTCAAGGAGTGGGGCTGGAATTAACAAACTAGTTGAAAGGCAATGCATTTCTCAGCAACCTATGAAACTCATTTCATTGTTACTCATATGTTGTGAGATGTTCTTTGATGAAAGAAGATTCCATACATCCTCCCTCTTTCTCGGCCTCAAGATACACTTAATCATGTGAATCATTCTAAGAGGCTCGAAAGCATGGAATATTATTTGAAACCATACTTTATTTCACCACTCCGACTCAAAGGGTGGAGTATTCCAACAGCATCTATTCGCTCACATTTGCTTCCTTGAAAGTATATGTTCTTCCATCTGCGATAACTATATATCTGCAGAAGAGAAGCACTTTGCTTCCTCATCATTTGCAGGGCCAAAATGACCACTTCTGGATGGCGAACTCGCAATCACAGCGATGAGAACTTGCAAGTATCGCGCTCAAAGTCCAAATCATTTCAACAACAGCCATATCAAGATCGAAATAAGAACGAATTTCTTCCTCACCCCTCGACTCAGAGAAACCAGAACCAAAGACGAAAAGATCGCTGGAATTTCGATGATGCCAACCACCAAAGTCAAAACAATTCTCGCGGGAATCGGAATCAGAATCATAACAGTCGTCACTGGCAGGACCTCTCTCCTTATGACCAACGGTCTTTCGTCCTCCGCTCCAAAGATTTCAAACGGTTCCTTAATCAAGCACTGGATCAGATCCTCTCATGTGTTGATGCCTGGTATCCAGACGAGATTGTCACAAGCGATGATATGGACTGGCAACCTGAGATTGAAGTGTTGATTCCGCAGATGGAGGATATAATGTACACATATGGAGCACTAGACTCGTCGAAGAACGGACACCATGATGAAAGAGAGGAAAGAGAAGAAGTCAAGTTGGGGTTGGCAAGCACTTGGAGAAACAATGCGGCGGATGAAGATAGACAGCGACTTACAGAATGCGCAAGTCATGAAGGGAAAGGCTGGCAAATCCCTCGCTCTGGTTTCGGGGACTACAGCACACCGAATTCTCTACTAACTTCGACAAGACAATACTACAACGAAGAGGAGGAAATTGGATAATCTTGTTTGTTGTCAGATCACGTCATGAGATGAGGTTACGCAGCGTGTCGGAAATACGATTCTTGGTAGATGAGACTAGATGAAGTTGGCGGTGTACATTGCTAGGTGGAGGAGAGGAAATACATCAGGTTGTGTCACCATCATCATAGCTTCAATCTGTACAGGCAGGAAGAGGCTATCGCTCATTGAACACCAAGACGGATGTATTAATGCATGGATCTTCAATCTGTTTATATTACAAATGGGTTGAATGTGGCAATCAAGGTTGTCTGAACCTGATCCACAGCTGTTTACTCTTCGGAGTGATACTGATCGCCAACGAGGCGTATCTTGAAACACATAGGTAATCTGCCTTCTCCCTTCTTTCCCTTCTCTTCCCTGCTTCCCTTCTCTTCCCTGCTTCCATTCTCTTTCCTGACTTCCCACCGGCCTCGGAGTATCCAAGTGGCTGGGCTGGGCTGGTCTGGTCCAGCATCTCGGTACGCCTTGCCTAGCTGAGTGCTTGCCTTCTTCAACCTGACATTACCTTGCTGGATACGTTACGGACGTAATGTAGCTTGCGTGTAGAACCAGGCCGGGTGTGATGGCCTCTGCCTCTCCTCTGCTCTGATCATGCTTGACAAAGTCGTGAAGCTGGTTCGGGATTCATATCCGATGCATGTAGGTAGATGTTCATGCAAAGTAACCTTTGGGAACTTGGGGGATTTTCCCTTCCCCGCAGAGCAGCGCATCGTGTGGCATCGGATAGCGTGGGTGGGAAGGAATCGCCCTGCACAAGGCTCAAAACGTTCGACTGGTTCGGGGAGATTCGCAGCGATCATGGGGTGGGATGTCACCACCCTGTGTGTTGTGGGATGTTCGAGAAGTCTTCACAGAGCATGGGGTTGAGATGGTTCGGGTAGGGAGAAGGGTTGGGGTTGAGATTGGGAGCTGGAGGTTGGGTTTGCGATTGGGGGGTTCGGGTTAGGAGGAGTTCTTTGGGACGTGGGAGGGAGGGAAAAGCAGGGCATGGAAAGTTCTAAAGATGAGGCAGGGCAGTGAGAATGGTAACTGATGGTAGAGAGAGAGAGTAGAAGAAGGGATCATAAGCCACCTACCGGATGATTTTCCATGCCCTGCCTTCTCCTTCGTTCCCTTTCCCTCGGAGAGTTTTGCAGATCCTTGGAGGTGGGTGAAGAGCGCGTGCTAGTGTTAAGTGCGTACCGTAAGTAGCATGGTGGAGGTTATTTCTCTCGGAGCAAGCCACGATGAACGACTGGTGGTGGGTGGCTGGCAGCGTTGATTTGGCAGCGGTGTGGCTGCCATGCAATGATCCTTAGCTTGGTCACCCTGCGCTGCGATGCAAAAGAGGTATCTGCAAGAGAGGGAGATGGTCAAGAGGCGAGATGAGATGGAAACAGAAAGAAATTAGGGCGCCACTTCATGAGGTTTGGATGCAAGTGGTGTTGATGTTGATGTTGTTGAAAATGGGATGAACTAAGTGTACCTGCATGCAGCTATGTATGCATGCATCATGCAGAGATTTTCGGTTGCATACCTCTGCAGTATCAGGACAGAAAGAAAGAACACGTAAACCATCTACTGCTCTCGCTTTGTATCCCATTTCTTCGCCGCCGAATACGAGAACTCTAACCACTCCTCTGGAATACTCGATACCGGCGCGTACCAAAAGCAAAACAAACCCAAGCCAAAACACGAGTAATGAAACATGGCCAAGATAAGGCAGTCAAGCAAAGTTACCTAAGCTCAAGCTTGAGCTTTATCTTTGTCGGGAAGCTTGGTATTGGGTTCAGTGGTTGCACTTGGCCCAGAACCATGCCTTTGTGTTTTGTTTGGTCAGTCGTTAGCGAATGGGATAGTTGCCGGGGTGGCGACTACAGGGGAGCGAGCAAGCACGCTTTTGGGGGTGAAGTAGTGTTGCAGGAATGATATGCTGTGTAACTGCTTGAGAGGGGAAATGGTCTGTTGAATGGTTCTGAGGGTGTGGGTTGTGGGTGATGGGTGGGTGGTTGAGCTAGCGCTGCAGGGGAACTTGGAGATCGGCAACGATGGGAGAAGGGTACATGATTCCTGTCGTTTTGGGGGCGAAAAGAGAGACAGAAATAAGGCTGGGAGGGAACTATTGGGTGTTGAAACTTGTGGCGCAGATCGAAACTTCTCAAGTGTCTGGGTAGTAGAATTTCTCGAGCAGGGTCTCGGAGCTTTCTCGCTCTCAGCCCCTTCGCCTCCACAACTCGTGATATGTGAATGGAGCAATACCAGAGTACCTTGATTGAGAAGGCTAGAGAGCCTAGAAATGATGTTTGAGAAAACTGGTTGGCGATTAGGTCTTGGGGGTTAAACTGCTTAGCCACAACAAACTCGGCCGTACTTTTGTAGGCCGAAATTTACTGGTCGCATATAAGCCTGCCTTCCAAATACTTGCGGGAGATGAGAAATCAGATACGGACGTAAGAAAAGACACGACATTCTGTAGGCACGTAAGCTCACTGAACTGGCAACTGTTTTCATGATTCAGGTTTCTTCATGGAATCTGCCGCATGATAGTTTTGGCCTAACTGTTTGTGGTCATAGTTTATCAAATCGCTGAAAGTGCTTCAGAGAAACTACTTCATCTGTGGAGTAGTTGAAGGCCGTTTCTGCCGAAACCACATGTATTAAATTGATGCTCTTGCTTGCCAGCCAGAGCCGTTATGCCTTGATGCGTCCTAAATCAAATTAGTATGAGGCAACCAATATACTGAAGCTATTCACTAGTTCCTTCACCCAAGTATCTTACCAAATTGATGATAGGAATCGGATTTCTGTTCCTGGTCACTTCAAGGGGACCTCAAGAAGGTCGCAACTGGCCTGGTCCTGGTTGTGGAAGCCTTCTTCCGCGGGCCGAACCTACGGCTAGGGTTGGAGAAACAGATCTTTGAGCACACGGTTAATAGAGAAATTGTCGGCCGATCATTCCTAGCAAACTTGCGTCTTCTCTTCTTAACCTGCTTCTTGACCACCCTCGAAAATGGCCGACGTCCTCCTTTAGTGGTAACCGTAGTCTTGCTGCTAACCAAATCAAGAAGTGTGAGCTGGCGCTGGTCGCATGAAGTAGGAGATTTGAGTCTATGCGGTGTGAGATGAGATGCACGAGGGTTGAAGATGTGAGTCTTGCCTGATTGATAGCGAGTGATGGTTTAGCTCAATGGGATGCATGGTTGAATATTATGTGTTTGACTTGATGAGATTGACTTTGAATCTGAATCAAATAGTTTTGAGAGGAGATATTTTGGAATAGTAAAAGGTATTGGATCACTCGTGCCTCAGAAGAGAATGTTTTGAAGTCACTAGCACCAAAAGGCTAAAATTTCAAATTGGAGAAGCAGGATCAAGCAAGTTCTTCCAGACGTATCTTCTCTTCTTAATTAAGAAATAATTCAAGCGACACATAGCAACGTGAAGATATAAACAAACATCGCCATTTGACATATAACAGGTAAATATTGCATAGTCCACTTGATATGACTGCTCCTGAACAGTCATCCAGTTGTTTGACCAGCTAAGGCATCAAATCTTAAGACTTTGATTAAATTATCGACAGAAGGAATGTACTTATATTTGTCTGGAGCAACAATAGGTAAAGCGCTGACAATTGATAAATTATTTTGGTATTGTTGTTCTTGGTGATGAAGTTCAAATCCACATTGTCGGCTCGCTTACGACGCGGACCCTTGCATTAAATTCCCGTCTTCGAAGTCGCGACAGATTCCAGCATCAGCAACCAACAACAACAATCTCGAGAACCACCTGCTTCCAGCTGCAGCACCTCGCTCATCGCTCCTCAACCATAGCTGTCCAATTTGACGCCAGCGCAACTGCCTTCCACGCCATGGCCGACTATCCCTCTCTCAAGGTGCCGGATCTGAAGAAGCTTCTACAAGAACGTGGCCTGGCTATTTCCGGCAACAAAGCCGAGCTCATCGCGAGATTACAGGAGGATGACAATAAGAAGTCGGGCGCAGGTGCCGGTGAGTCGAATTTCCACATGCGCATGCTCGCGACTCGCTCCAAGATGCGCCATGCTAATACCCCTCTTCCAAAGCTGGCGAGGACGAGATTGACTGGGACGAAGACGACAACAAAGCAACGACAGAGCCAGCTGCAGCGGCAGTTGCGGCCGGAGGCCAAGGCCCGGTTGCAAATCCCACAGTCGTTCCAAATCAAAAGGTCGACGTCGATCCATCTACTACCACGGATCTAAAAGTTACGGGAGAAGGCGCGGCCACAGATGCTGATGGAGCAGTTGCATCATCAGGCGTTACTACAGAACCTGTCCCTGCCCCAGAAGCTCCCAAGGCAGATTTTAGCATTGGTCTTGAAATGAGTGATGCCCAGAAGGAGGCGGAAAAGCGAGCGGCTCGGGCTAAACGATTCGGTATCCCAGAGAGCGACGAAGCAAAGAAATTAGCAGAGCGTGCCAAAAAATTCGGCCTCGACCAAAAGGACCCAACCGTCAAGGGCTTAGATGCCGCCCTTCCAGAGCGGAGACCTAAGAGGGTGAGAGAGGAGAAGCAGGGCGGGCGGGCAGCAAAAAGACAGACACCAGATCGAAGAACAGAACCTAAACCTAAAGCAGGAGCAGCCCCGGCCGAGAAGAAGACATTAACAAGAATTACAGACGACCCAGCAGAGAAAGCGAAGGCTGAAGCCCGGGCCAAGAGATTTGCAAAGCCAGCAGCTTAGAGTTGACGAATGATGACGAAGTGATATTGGCTAGTACTTCTTCGCTTGAATTGGAGGACGGGAACGAGGCCTGTATACTAGAAAATTCACCCTCATGATGGAAGTAGCGATCATTTAGGATGCTTGGGCGTTCACGGAGCATCGGAAGTCTATCTCTTTACCTTACCGATCCAGTCAGATATCTCGCAGTGTCTCATTTTACCTTTGTGCGAAGTTCATCACATCTGCACGCATGCCGTGCATGGTCTGAAACAAGCCACGATATACAGCAGCTTGATATGCGGAGCTTCACTACGATGACTCTCCTCTTGTCGATTATCCTTCTCAATATTTGAAATACGCTGGGACTACCTTCTTGTAAGTGATGCTAGAGTGGATAATGCATTCGTCCTCATTTGGACTCTCCATGATGACTTCCCTAAATAGCGCTGTAATATGAATCATGGCTGCCGTTGCCTCGTTCTGAGATTGACGAATCAGAGCTCAGAGACCACTTTCGATCTCCTCATAGGTCTACATGGGATGCAGAATGTGGACCCCTTCTCTGCGGCCTGGGAGCAATCATCTCTTGGCATCCCCAGGTAAGTCTGGCTTACGAGGCGTCGTCCAGAGTGTGCAAATAATATCCTTCAATTGACCTCCATACACTTAAGAGGCCAAATGAATTGAGTGCTGACATGAGAAACATGGAACGGAGTCTGCGGTCCCAGGCAACTACAGTGTCCTACTGGGAAGGCGGACGTCCGTCTCAAGCAACGGTACATAGGAGTTTAAGCTTGGAATTATGGGGATCGCATGATTGAGGACACCATTTCGTCGTCACGTTACCGACAATCGTCCAAGTTAGTCGAAGCCGCAGCGAGCCTGGGAGACCAATGAAATGCCATACAACCTTGTTATATCAAACGGCCTTGCTACTCCGGACTTCCTTCTTAGTGTCTTCGGTTCAGTATGCCTGGTCGACATCGGCGACTCCATATTGTCACCCTCAGATCAAAGAGATCAGAGGAATTCTCTGGTGATTTATGCCTCTACGTGGCAGGCGAAGGAGATTCTCGGTGTGGCGCAGTGTCACGCTGATGCGCGAGCTTCGCCACGATGGTCAGCGATTGATTGACGCCTCCAACGCACTGTTGATCCGCTTATGCGCGCTTCAGCTTTGTCGGGAGCACTGATATCGGTATTCTGGAAAGTTGGTATTCTGGCGTCGTGACTCAGTCTGGTGGCAAGCTGAAGCCTCTCCATGGCTTGCGGCTTTTATCTGACACTGACCAAAGGTCAGTCAGTGACATGCCCAGAAAGCATTGATCGTCGAGGTACTGGATGGGAATCACCTGTTCCATTGTGCGGTCCTCAACTGGTAGAAGGAAACTCGAACCGGGTGGTCCATATCCCTGCCACAGACTACATTTACGATTACGACTCCCTACGTACGACAACAAGAACACACTTGCCACAACGTCAAGAGTTCCTCTTATGGCTGGCAAGACTTACTTCTGATCGCGGCTTCTACGGGTAGGGAGAAACAAATGTCCCATTTTGGGACATGTGAGGAAGTGGGTTCAGGGGGTGGACCTTCAGAGTCCGAACCGCCGCATCGTGAAATCATCAATTGGTTGGATGAGAATTTTTCGGGCCACGCCAATGAATGAGCAAAGAAGTCTAGTGTACACCACGGTTGTTTTCGAGGAGACCCTCCTCAACGAAGCGATCGAATGGAAACGTGACCAAGAGCTCAGAAGGAAGGGAATCATGGCCGAGAGGAATCCTGTTGGTTGTAGTTTCTGGAGTCGGCCGTTAACAGCTTAGAATCGTCTGGTCCCAGGTTCTCAGGAGGCCTTGGACAAGACCCGTCAGGTCAGACGTGAGGATACGCTTCCCGTTCGATGCGACCCGTTGCGGCCAGCGACGGCAGCACAGACTTTAAGAGCAAATGGCAGGTTCAGTATGGCTACGGTGGCGAGTCACCGGATTATGTTGGAGGGAGATGGATCTGACGCGTGCTGAAAGCTGATGTCTCGCAAGCCCAGCGTTGAAACTCGTGATGATCATAGGCGCAGTGCCGCTGGTAGCCCACAACGGGGCGAAGGACCAAAATAGGCCATTTGCGACAAGCGCCATCGCGCATCACGGTCACGCCGATGCGAGAGCATGACAGCAGTGGACTCCGGTGGACGAGAAGGCCGTTTGACCTCCATTTTTTACTGAGACCTCAGGGAGGCCAGCGCTGGAAGTATTAGCCGACGAATGACGACTCGGCGTCTAGAGGCCCGCCTCAAGCCTGTGAGGCCCAACCCAAACCCTCACTACCAACGTCGCAACACTCTCAGAGCCGAAATCTGCCCTTTTCCACCCTTTCACCGCTCCACGAATGGGATTCCCACTGAATGGGGCAGCCTGCATCTTTATGGCCAATCCACCGGCTTGCTCTTTGAGGACCTGCAGGGCGGCGCAGAAGCTGTGCGCGTCGATGTCCGATGGCTGATGCTGCCTTTTCCCCTCCAGAATTTTCCGATTGATTGCCTGCTCGGGACTAGGCGTTCACGACGCACCAAGAGGAACGCTGCAACGGTTTCTATTCCAGTCCCGGCGATTCCAGTGGTAGAGGCCCAGCGAGAGGCCCAGCGAGAGGCCCAGCGTGAGGCCCTCACCAGGATTTTCCCGTCGCTGCCACTGCTGTATGTAATTCTGCTGGCCGGCGCCACGGTGCTTCCTCTGCCCGCCTCGATGCCAACGACTCGGTGCCTACGGCACTTCCATGCCCCCACATCATATCGAGCAGATCAATCAGCCTTTGCTGGGCCTGCCTGCTCTCCTCAGCACGCTCCACCAAAACTTTGTTGGAGAGAAGGCTGGCGTGCGTGCGTGCGTGCGTGCGTGCCGTGCTAAATCAAGCGCCCACCGCCCACCGCCCACTCCCTGCCCCCTGTCTCCGGTTTTTGTGGCATGCTGGTCCCCACTACCCTCGATTCTCCCCCCATCCTGTTCTACCCTTAAGAATCGTAATCACCACCACACACTCCTAATCTTTCGTTATTTTCCTCCTCTAATACCGAAATTAATTGTCCTTCCCGTTTGTCTTTCTTTTCCTTCCGTCGTCGCACAAGTTTCACGAATACCCCGGCGGTGGAGATATCATCATTTCGAGGCTCTGTCAAAGCCTAGCGATTTGCACATGCGAATACGTACCATATTGACCACCACCACGCCTGATTCTTATATTGCTCGAAGCTTCCTTTGTGTTGAAAGACCAGGTCCTCGCGGACAAGAATTCCTACTCCGTACCGCTCAAGTATGTTACGCTCAAGCTTCCCCTCCTTCACTGGCCTACCTAACAAAGATCCGCAGTTTTTAGTCATGTCAAAGGTCTAGAAGTTCGACGCAAGTACTCGAGGAATGTCGAATACGCCTTGTTCATACAGGTTATAACATTGGTATATAGTGCAGCCACCTCAGAAAGTGATGTGGGCATAAGTGGAATACATAATGGCATCATACAAGTCTGGTTTCGACCCACCTAATCGGCCGGGGGATCTTGCCCCAGGAAGTAGAAGGTTAGCATATGGACAGCCGACTTCTTCCAAACAGGAATATAGAGAGGCAGATATTGCGCACATATCAGGACAGATGGAGTCCAAGAGAGGCGCAACCCCAGTCAACAGAATGGCGCCTTCGGGGTTACCGAGACCGGATCCATCTTCAAGCATGAGAACAAGGTCGCAATCAAGGACCGGAGAGACTTCAGGATTTGGTTTTAAGAGAAGTGGAAGTGAACCGGCTTCTCGGCCGCCTCAGCCCGAGTTGAGAGGGAAATCGTCGAGGAATGTTTTGAGAAGGAAACCCACATTGATTTCACGAGATTCGGATAGCTCGCAGACCAAACCTGAAAGCACAGGAGCAGCCTCTCCACCGAAATGGTCTGGTTCAGGATCGTCTTCAGAAAGGCGCCCCAGCATTGAACGTTCACTCCATTCAGCCGAAAGTCATACGGAAATCTTCACTAGACCTACCAGGACAAAGACTCCTGCTTCCAATGAGGTCATTATATACCCTGAACTGGATAGGTATCGAAACATACTGGACCAAATCCCAGGACCAAATCCCAGGGTTGCAGCAGATTTGCCACACAAGTTGGCCACTCAGGATCTCCCACCACCTACTCCATTGACAACAGGTACACCAGTATATTCAGGTGGCCCCAATAGTCATCATCGATACAGCGGCTACAGCGGCAGTGGTTATAGCGCAAGCCCATCGACTCGCTTTTCGGAATCACCTGGGCCGGGACCATACAGTAGAGACACGACGCCGACATCAATGTCCTCACAGTCATCAGGAATCATTGCACTGAAATCTACCACTCCTCGTTTGAGGCAAGGCAGCCCGGCCTTGAACCGACCTCCTTTGACCCGACGTCGAGCGGGCAGTATTCCAAATGAGGCTGAGGGCAAGGTTTTGGACCCCCATGGTCTTCCTTCTCTTCGTGAGTCAATCACTTCTTCATCTTCCAACTCCACAGTCAAGGGAGATGCCAAAAGTACGCCCAGCGAGAAGAAGAAGAAGAAGAAGAGGCTATCGCCGCTGCCACCAAGTCCGCCCCCTAGGAAGTCGTCACAAAAGTCTAACAAGAAGACTTCGGTAGACACACAAGACTCTCCTTCTAAGCCGTCACTAGCACCTGCCAAGCCTGTTATGATGTCGCCAGAACCTAATCCACCAAGACTTCGCAACGAAACCGTGATCGCGCAAGTAAACAAAGGGAGTGCTCCCTCGCGGCCAAGTCGAGATGGTGCCCCAGATCTCCATACCCAGTTAGGTGAAGCGATGCCTATAATACAAAGCAATTTGGTAGGTATTAGTTTCTCAGAGAGAAGACAGAGCAGTCTACCTCTACCCCGAAGTGGAATCACATCACCAATCTCACCTCAGGTTGCTTCACGGTCTCAACAAAGCAGTCGATTGCCGGCTCGACAACTATCGCCATCCCCTCATGAAGGACTGGGACTAGCGTCGGGTCTTGGGATAATTCCTGATCTACGGCCTCAAGTGGCTACTGTTACGTCACGGACTGCTGCCAGTCGAACACCAAGTCCCAGTGTCTCCAGCAGCAAATCTCGGTTTACACTGTTTGGAAGAAAGGCCAAAACTGCTCCAGATGGAGCTGGAGAAAAGTTGCCAAGAAAAGGGCCAGCGGCAGGTACAGGTCATGAAGGTTATGGCCGCTATGCACTCAGAGGCCGAAGTACTAGTGCTGGAGGCCTCGGTCGAGCGCGAGATCGTAGCATGTCCGGTGCAAGCTCTTCTCAAGAGTCCCTCTCGAGTACTCGAGCACACGATCCCTTTCTGCTTGAACGCATGTCTCCCGTTGTCATCGCTGGCGGTGGAGAGATTATCCAGAACCGGAATAATAGCTCGGACCTCACTCGGACGGATAGTAGCACAAGCTTACTCGATAATCCAGGCGTGGACATGAAAGGCTCATCCAAGGCGGGGCTGAATAACGAGGCTTCAAGGGCCACGTTATGGCCTTCTGCAATGCCGAAGGATAATAGACCGATTCCGCATGGACGACGGCCAAGTGATAGCAGTGAAGAGATCATCGGAAAGAAGTCCCTGGCTTTCAGAAGGTCAATGCAACGTCTCAATAGTTCTACTTCTGCATTAAATATACCACAGACTCTAAAGCTGTCCGGCACCACTGCAGCATCTCCATCAATTGGAAGCATCGATACAGGGATTTTATCTGAGGATTCGATAAAATCTGGTCCACTCGGGCGTACACTTCAACCACCAAAGTTAAAAAAGTTGGAGAAACGACCAAAGTCACCAAGAAAGTGGAACTTCTTCCATCGAGAGAAATCTACTCCGAAGCCCCAGCAGAAGGATGCGCCATCGGTACAGGTATCTGTTGGTAAACCGGCAGCAAAATCAATTCCTCATTACGCTATGATTGACTCATCTGATGAGAATGCGGAACCATTGGAAACTGTCAATTTCGAAGATATTCTCCGAGATGCACAGGCCGTTGATCTCAGTAATGACGACCTAGATGCTATCCAATTCGGCGCCTATAAGGAGGAGATGAAGCTGGCCGAGGATTTGCAAGCTACAGCCCTCTCTCCATTGCCTCACCAAAGGCCTGAGCCCGAACTTGAACTTGACTCTGGAGCTACTCAGACCCTGTTCTCCTCTCCAGAATTGATCGAGGCCCAACCCATGCCACCACCACCTCCACCGACCAACCTACACCTTACACGTGAGATAGCTCCTGTTCGACCTAGTCGATTACCACAGGTTGGACGTATTCCGAAAGTTGTGAACTCCAGACCTGGAGCAACATCTCCCAAGTCATTCTCGCGGCCATTTGCCCGACTGAGTGTATCTCGCAAACCTCTGTTACCACTTGTGATGGACAAAAATTCGGTTGCATTGGGTCCTAGCCCACCAAGGCCGTCTACACCAGAACCGGTTACAGAGCCAGTCACAGAGCCAGTCACAGAACCAGCCACAAAGCCGGCTACAGGGCCAGTTACAGAACCGCAACAATCACAAGTAGATCAAGCCACTGCTGTCGGACAAGAATCTGGAGACTCAAAGTCCAGCACTACCAACAGTCAACAAGACTTTCTTGCGTTCTCGCCCCGCAAGAATTCTGAAGCCACAACGAGCAGTTCTGGCGGAATGAGCTTTGCAGGTACCACTGCTGTGATCCCCGAGGCAGGTGCCGCGCTTGAAGAGGACGAAGTCTGGGACGAGTATGACGACCTGATTGAAAATGATGATACAACAGTGAGACATCCTGCCTCGGCGACGTCCTCTCACGGTCACCCATTTCAATTTGAGAATTATGAGAGTCGTAGGATGAGGAAAAGTAAACTGCCAAAAGAGTCACCCACATTCAAAGCACCACCCACCATCAATGAGCCCGCTGTGGAAGATTTACCTCTAGCAAGACGATCGATCTTCACAGCATCGAGTGTCTACAGTGCTGATATGAGCGCTGTACCTAAAGACTCTCTTATGGCCGTTCCAACACCCACAACACCAATGTCGTTTACCGACTTCTTTTCGGGATATGGTGATCGTAATAACTCGGTACACGGTGATTCTGCCAAGAAACCCGAACGTGTTTCCAAAGGAAGTTCTCACCACTCGTTGTCATCGTCTCAGTCCATTTCACACCAGCGAATAAGTGAGCAAGAGGGCCAATCTCCTATCTCTCAGGTCAACCTTCGTGTTGGGTCTATGACTGTTAGCAAGTGGCTCACATTTGGTCATGTCTTATTTTCTCCTGCCCGAGAAGAGATCATGCAGCTTGAAGGGCCAACAAAACGCCATTCCATCTTGGTTATTGATGGTCTTGGCAACGGTAAGAATACTCGCCCAGAAACTTTTATATCTTGCTAACATTCTACAGACGATTGGTCCTTCTACGCGGCAGAAACTTACCCCACCTCAACTTTCTACAACCTTTCCCCTAGTCCTGCACCTACCTTCTCAAACTCCCGGACCTCTTTTCCTCCTTCACCTCCTAATCATCGACAAATCCAGTATCTCTCACCACTCGCAAAATTCCCCTTTCCATCTTCCACATTTCATGTTGTCGTCTTCCGTTTTCCAACGGCGATGTCCGAATCAGCTTACAAGAACATCATCGCTGAATCTAAGCGTGTCCTCCAACCCGGTGGCTACCTCGAATGCGCTGTCCTGGACCTTGACATGATGAACATGGGCAACCGGGGACGTCGCGCCGTTCGCGGTCTAAAAGTCAAGATGCAGGCTGCGGACCCCGCAGTCAATATTGGCAGCACCAGCGATACGATATTGAGACTCATCGGCAAGCGAGGTTTTACAGACGTGAAGACCTGTAAGGTTGGCGTGCCAGTAGCTTCCACGATCCCGTCTGCGGAGAAGGAAGACGGGAAGATAGAAGAAATAAGCTTGGCGGATATGATGAAAGATGAGTCTGCAGCTGGCGATGAAGGGATCACGAAGATGGTAGCCAAGGTCGGAAGATGGTGGTACTCGCGCTGTTATGAAAGCGCACTCGAAGGCCAGCCCAGCATCTTCAACGATAATGCGCTATTGAGCGAGTCTGAGGAGTGGAATGCGAGCTTCAAGCTGCTCGTAGCTTATGCAATGAAGCCCGAAGTTGGGAGACGACGGACCGCCTCCGTCTGATCGTCCCTCATGCCCAGGCTGCTCTGTTTCTTTTTAACCCAAATTTTTTTTTTTCGCTTCTGAATTTATTTCTCGGTTGGAGAGGGTTCTTTGATGCATTTTCAGCGCCGGTATATACTGTATCCTTTTTGCTTTTATGCATAGCCTGCGACTGAGCGACAAACACCAGGTTGAGAACAGCAAGGGCGCGAGCCCGCTTTGTTATTGTACCTGAGATTCTTTTCGCTCACTGGTTGACTCTATTGCTCTATTTTCTGTTTCTGCCGAACTCTACTCCCAAATAATTATTAGTTAATGCGTTGTTGTTGATGGGCTTGGGAGGAGGTGCCTCGGATTGGGTTGGGTCGAACTGGAGATCTTTGATGATGACCATGATACTGATGAGGAATGATGATCGTGCATTGGCGTGTTTGGTCTAGGCGGAAAAGAAAAGAAAAACAAGAGAAAGGGTCATATTGAGCGGATTTGTTACCGTTTTGGACTTTTGGTTGCTCGTTGATAGATACCCTGATTGTTTTGTATGGACCTTTTGAAAGAAGAGACCGATTTTGTAGTATTCATCCCTAGCCTAAATTCCAAATATTTGTGTTACAATGCTTCCTCTGCCCTCAAGTCGGAGCCCTGGCGAGAAGATGGTCACGTGTTAATCCAGAGTTCGCCTCTACAAGTCTTGCATGGCTCACTGTTCAAGAAGGACAATGAACTTTGCATGCGAGATCTCAAAACTCTAATATTCATAGTGTACATCGTCGTCAACAGTACGACATCGCTCTGGATCTTACAGAAAGAGTGATGATCCATCTACCTGCCAACCCAGCCAGCCTTCCTTGCCTGTTTGCCGTATCTGCGAGCTAGATCTCAGGGTACTTGCTGGCCAGTTGGCTTGTCTCGTTTTTAAAAATAAGAATAAAAAAATGAAAATATGTTTCTCACAGCCCTTACACTGCAGGAGAGGTGTTGTTCTGCAGGACTTGGCATGCTGATGATCACACTCTTTGAACTGGTGCAAGTTGTTTTTGAATTCATTTCATTCCTCTCGGGGTGCTGATCGCTAAGGTTAAACAAGGACGGATTCACCACCCGCAGACAGGTGCAGCTGTCGGTTCATAAAGAAGCTCGCTCATTATCCACACGCCGAAATTCACGTCGAGGTCACGTCAGCACCCAACCCGCTCGACCAGAAAAGAAACCAGATCCAACTCCGCTCTACAGCAGCAGGCTGACCGCGCCGACCAGACCCAGCGCGGCACCAGCTCCGCTCGCTATCCGCCCAGCCCCATTCTTCTTGGGCGCGTCCTGCGAGCTCGGCGTCCCGGCCGACGAGCCCTCGGGGTTGTGGCACTCCATGCTGCCGCCGACGATGGTGCACGCCGTGCCCGCGAGGCAGTACTGCCCGTTGGTGCAGCACTCGGCGTCGGCCGGCATGCAGTTGATGAGGCCGCAGCAGACGCTGTTGTCGCAGTAGGTCGTCCCGCCCGTGGCTGTGGGTTGTCAGTGCGAGTTTTTTTCACAGGAGGTGAGAGGGGGACGCACCGCTGCAGTAGACGATGTTGTCACGGAGGGCGAGGAGGGGGTTCCGTGCCCAGATGCCGGAGACGGCGGCGGGACCGTCGAGAGCGGGGGTGGAGACGGCGTTGGCGGAGAGGAGGAGGGCGGAGAAGATGGCGAGGAGGTTGATTGTCAACATGGTGAGCGTGTTGGCGGAGTATAAGATCCGGGAGTTGTTTGAAGCAGGTATCTAATGAAGAGAAGTCTGTAGCAAGCAGAATGGGACGGGTAAAAGGCAGCGCGAGGGGAGACCAAGCATCATATATAATCTAACGTGCGAATTACACAGGGCGCTTGCCTGCTGGCCGCAAACGCAGGAGCACAGGCCTGAGGAGGAGATGTGGTGCGCCCTCGCCAAGGGCGTCAGCCGTAGTCAATGAGTGGTAGATGCAGAATATGACCCATTGCCCATGCTAGAGGTAGCTGCTAAGCCTCAAGCTACTGTATCCTGATATTACCTCGTGAATGCGGGCATCCCTGTGGCTTGAAGCACTTCAATATCGTTCACCCGAAGGACGGTTACCTCTGACGATCGAGTGTTGCAATCATCCCGCGTAGTCTATTCTGGTTTCTCATCAACAGACATCCACACCACGGTGCGAGGGGAGAGAGGAAACCCCCTGATTCGCTTTTCTCCTCCATTAAGCCGTATGAAATAAATCGACTCGGGATGCATCGCGACCCTCATGCACCCTGCCAAGGCCCCTCCTGTATCACCCGTCCTCAGCCTCAGCACCACCAGCAGCTGCGACGAAAAGAAAAACCCCCAAGGCTGAGATGGGACGACGTCCAGGATCCGGAGTATCCAACACGGAGTCGGACGACAACGCGAGCGGCACAGCGGCGTCCCCACGCCCAATATGGGACCCCCAACTGTACGATGCGGACGCCACAGGGCCGGTCTAGCGTTCGATGGAGCGTACCAAACCAATCTGTCGTTTGACTTCCCTTAACCTTAATCCATTCGGGTTCCCCATGGCCCTGATTGGTCCCCAGCCTCAGCCGCAGACGGCTCGCTTCAGGGGGCGCGCCAAATTCTGCCTCGAGAGCCTCACGCCCCGTTTCAGCAGCGGGGGCATGCATTTGCTCTTCAGCTGCCCAGGAGGGGAAAGCGTTGCGGTCAAGGGAGCGGGTGCCTGGTCGTGCGAAATATTGCATCTCTAGCATCGGGGCCAAGATGTGCCTCCTGCAGATAACGCAGCTGTTAGCGAGTTCTCTCGGAACAATGTTAGCTAAGTCAGTCTGCTGTGGGGACATGTCTCTACGTACCTTTGTAGTTGGTGAGACATCGTTCTGAGTGGAGACCTTTCTTCCTCGTGGCTTTTGACCTCCACGTGGTGTTGGTATTCGACCTACCAACAGGTACGGTACTTACCTACCTAGGTAGGTGGGAAGCTGATTCTCCATGCTCATCAAATTCAGACCCAGCCAGTAAATTACTATTCGTATCAATTACCATTCTGCCGGACCTTTTTTTTTTTCCAATCATATTACCTCTGCGTAACAGAAACCGACGCACAGAAGTCGAAGGAATTCAAATCCAAGTCATAAGGTTAACGACAGGAAAGTGTGCCTGATTGTTCTAGAAGACATCTCATATTTCCCTGTGTGGAGAATGCGTCAGATCTATGACCAGTTGTCTACTCTGCTCTGATCTATCCATTGAAGCTCACCAATCATGATAAACCTTTGTCAACGACAATTAGACAATTGTCCAGAGATGACTCTTCAACCATCCGGATTAAACCGTGATCCCATTCATTGGATACAATGAGAATATTTGAGAGTAGTGGTTCATACCTATAAATAGATAATGCGCGGTAATAAGTCACCCTGGTGATGGATCAGGGACACCTCGCTTAGCCATCTCGAATAGAGGAAAAGTCAACAAACGTGCACTTGAGTCGAGAGCCGGGTCCGCGAAACCTCTCTTCAAATGAAGAGAAGGTATGGAAATGAAGTAATTCTTAATCACCCAGTGAGCTCCTAAGCTATGTATCTCCTGCTAGTGAAACGATCATGTTTCGGGTGTTGAAGCGCTGCTGCGGACATTCCGAGGTAGTGTTCGGCTCCCGCAAGATAGCACAGATCGGAAATCTGAAATGCAAAATTATCATCTACAATGAATTTCTGATGTAAATTGTTTTGAATGCCGACAATGAACCGTGACAAGTAGACTTGTTTTTCGGCAGACGGCCACGAGTTACCGCACCCTGGACGAGCAGCCAGTTTTCGCCGAATACTCAAACTCAAGAGCTTCTTGAAGGTGGAATCGATTTTCCCTGGTTCTCTTAGGCAATATGTGTTCTTGGAAGTTGTGGCTGCGAGGTTGTTGGAAAAAGGATTGATATTGATGGGTAAAAGGATGTTGATGCCTCAGAAGAGAATCTGACGTAAAACCCTCTTCTATGTACGCTTTCTCTCATTCCAGATCTCAATACCGCACGACAGGATGAAATAGATCTGGATGCGGCCACGCCGATCAGACTTGATAAGACCACCCCAGATCAAGGACTATGGACCTCTTGTGCTTGGGCTGTGATAGTCCTGGTTTGGTCGTTCAGGCTGGCGATTTCGGCGTCTGCTGAATGATTTGGGACTCTGACGTCTCTCTTTGCTTCTTAAGGGTGTCAATTTCGATTTCTGGTTTGCGCTCTCTGATTTGGCTCGTGTGATTGGATCCAGAGCATCATACGCCGTTGTGCTTTGAGTCGTGCCATCATAACCCGCATCCTGCATGTACGTGTTAGCCTGCGCCATATCTCGCTGATGAATTACAGAACCCACCCTTCCAAGATCTCCTCACATGAGGCCTAGTCGCCAGACTGCTTGGTCATTGACTCGGCCATAGAAACCTTTGAGGTTGCCATCCCGGAGCGGTGTGTCGAATGATTTGGTCAGCACAAGAGTTGGAGTGGTGGCATTCGAGAGACAGCCGCGCCTCTCTACCGAGGCAATCATTACTATCAAGTATAAAATATAACTCGGTAGCCGATGAAAAGGGGGTTCTGCAGTTTGAAGTGCGAAGACAAGCCGAAGATTGCTGCACCAGAGCGAAGAGCTTGGATAATAGGGTATTTGTTAAACTGGATGAGCTAGGCATTCATGAAGGAGATTTGATAGATCCAAGGAAGTGCCAAGAGCTGATGAAATCTGGCCTGGTAGTTGATGCTTCTCCCAGTTATCACTCTACGCGACGGTCAGAATCAGTGGCCACATACATGCCCGTCTCCACATATTCAGAGACCGGATTCAAGAACCGTGTTGAAACCCAATCGTGAAGCGAAAGTGGTTCCATAGATTGCTTAAACTTGTCGTCGATTCTTACCCAGGAAGTGAATGTAAAACAAAGTCTTAAACACCGATAACATCCCGCATGCTCTTCATGCGACTATTGAATTGGTTTCACGAACAGCCCGGGACGGTACAGGCTTGAAGGAAGTGTGGAGACGGATCAGCCCGCCACACGAATTAGCATGGATAGCGTCTGTGATTCCTCACGGTAGATTATTTCTATGGCTAGCTGTATCAAATGATAGAGTCCCTTTTTGCGAATCGAGGATGCTCGTGGCTGGATACTGTGCTCTCAATACTGTCATGCTGAGAATTTCCAATGTCAGAGGCTGTTGGATCGTTAGAAGGTCAAATTATTTGAAAGATCAGCTTCGATGAAATAGACTACTGAAGATTACGGCTTGCTGCTTCTCATCGGATCAAACCGTTGTTCTTGATGAGTTGCGGAGGGGTTTCCGCTTTGAAGTGGTTGGAAAGTCGATGTCGAGATAAAACGATCAGAGTGGATTTGATAATGGGCTGTGAAAAAAATATCTCCCTCTAGTTAGGAGCAGCTCTACATGTCAAACATACGAATAGACTATGAAGAGGATAGCATTTCAATAAATATTTCATTTAACTTTCTCTGCTCTTTTTCTTTCTAGAAATTCGTCTCTTCGTTCTTTCCAGGGAGTTTCTTTTGGGCGAATGTTTTTCTCTTCTCGACTATTTCCCTCTATTTGGATTCTTTCCTAGGTTTCTTTTCACCTTCATGTTTAACTCTGCATCATCCAAAATACCGTCTTCAATTTTGACTTTCTTGCCCTTGATCGCAACTCTGTCACCCCTCCTCCTGATCCTCACAGGCTTCACTAGACTCTTTCTCTTCTGACGCGGCGTCGTCAGCCCAGTCCCTTTCTTTCCCTTTCTTCGTTTATGTTTTCCGGACTCCGAGACCTTGGACACCACGTCCGGAGACGGAGCAGGTGAGCGACGGGGTGGAAACGGGGTTGCCACCCGGGATTGATCCGTCGTACGTGGCGAGATTGCAGAGATGGGAGAGGTCAGAGGGGTAGTGGAGTTCTTGTCCGAGGCAGAGGTTGTGCGGATAGGAATGGGACGGACACGAATCTGGTAGTTGTGTTTGAATACATCGCAGTGGTCGGGGCTGTATGTCGACATTCTGATTTAGAATGGGATATCTCAGGCGAGATATCAGAGATGATAGCCGAAAGAGAGGGGGAAGGAAGAAGAGTTTCTTGAACCGAAAAAATAAAAGAAGATTTCATAGGTAGATTAATCACGAGAATCTTCTTTGTCTTTCAGTACCAAACGCTCTACCGAGTTTGGCAGCCTGGACAATGAGATCAAATTTCAAGAAGCGTTTTAGAGGTTTGAGGTTCCAGACAATGAACACGCGGGAAATTTGATTCCTTTGTTCCACAAGTCGCAAACGAGTGGAGTGCTCAGACTAAAATATAAGCCTGGTAGGATTACCTATGAGGCTGATCATGACTTCAAGAAACAGGTTTGACGTGTTGTTAACCACTTACAAGTCTCATCACCTTGAGTCTAAAATTTAGAGACGCTGATCTCAAAACGTGGCTTAGTGTAAGTACTTATTGCAAGAGGACATTAAATTTTATTTTAAAGATGGTTGATTCTCGCTATCTGTGATGCACAGCTAGTTTACGAACGCCTAGAAATCAACTCGGCTTAGAGAAGAGTAAGAGTCTGACCAAGTTATTCAAAAAGGAATAAGATTACAAGAAATCTAATTAATACTACCACCTATCTATGTACAAGTTCTTGGCTGGGCGATATTCTTAGCCATGTATGATACAGTGCCTCCTACCGGATTGGCGACTTTAAACCACTACGCTATCATCGAAATAGATATATACAATGATCAGAATTCACCGAGCTCGCTCATCCGAAATTTGTCTATACAAATAGCATTCTAGGTAATAGTCCTAGTTCGGAGACTTGTCTGCGTGCACTATTTATGAGCTCTTTATGTTGACAAAAGCTCAACAGCCAAGACAGGGAGTTGTGGGAGTCGAATGACAATAGATCCTTCTTATATGAGATGTGAGTATTCTTATTATACTTTCTGGGCTCATCCAGGTGAGCTTGCCTGACCGTGGTTGATCGATGGCTCTTCTAATAACTGCTCTGCTGCATCCTTGATTGCCTCCTGGGTTGCCTCAGCCGAATTCTCTGCTGTCCTCATGCATACCTCATCTGACACTATCTCTGACGCCTCCGCTGTTGTTTTATATGAAGCTTGCCCTCGACTCTCACCATCGGTTATAGTCTCCAACATTTGTTTCCTCTCAACCTCCGATGGTCGAACAGGCTCTAGAGTTTGCTTCTGTGTCGTAAACCCAACATAGTTTCCATCATAATAAGTTAGAGGCCTTTCTTTATTTCTTCGATCAGTCGTTTTATCGTGGCCACCGAGAACTTCTACTATCTTCGCAAATATAACAGCATGATCGCCAACCTGCAAAATACCATTTTTGACTTCTTCGTAACCTGGTCCTTCTTTCAAAACCTCGCATCTTAAGATGGATTGCTCCAGACCCCATCCATACAGTAAAGGTAGGACGGCATATTCCTTGCGGTTATTTCTTTCGACTTTAATGGGAACAGACTTGATCTCCAAGGAATGCCAAAAAGCGTGTTTATTCCCTCTGAAAACTGTTTGTTGCGCATATGGTAGAGTAAGATCGTGAGCTAATGATGCCCCAGATTCGTTCCCAAGTAAGAAATGAACTAGAAAGTGTCTGGACATTTCAAGTGCTTCTAGAGTATGTGAAGGAGTTTTGATATTGAAGGAGATAATTGGGTCTGGTTTGAGAGTGACGGTTGTGAAGGATGAGATCAACATGCCTCGTGCGAGTTCGGGCGAGTACGTCGGCACTACAGAATGAATGGCTGTCGTGAGTGCCACTACAGATTGCGGTATGCGACGCATGATACCTCGAACATCTTCATTTCTCTGCTCCTTGGGTGGATGAGAAATTCTCGCAGCATTGGTCCCCGTCAATTCATCAGATTCTTCCACATCATTATCCGGTTTCAACGACTGGATGGCAGTATCAGCATTTGGCCTCGCTACAGAGCTCGCAGAACTTGTCGAGGAGAACAGTCGTATTGTATTGGCAGATCCTCCATGATGACGTGGTGATCGGTCTTCTGGTTTCGAGAGGGGTTTCTGAGTGTAGGAAATGGATTTGCGTCTTGATTGCGCAATAGAGGAATGGCAGCCTACAGGACAGGTTAGAAAGGGGAGAGGTCTCTAGATAGATAGACTAACATTTTGTTGGTCTAACTCTAGAAAGTCGATACACAGCGTGGAAGAATTTTTGCCCGGCAGTCGAGTATTTGGTACCCAATTGAACCCCATGGTGACTTAACATCTCAAAGCTAGACGCAAAGAAGGCCGAAAATCACCTCTGCCACTAAAGTAAAAGAATGTTGACATCCCGGCACATGCGAGGCTGAAGCCCCGAAATTTATATTTGCGCTGCTAGCTGTTCTCGCTCTCCGTACTTTTCAATTTCAGACAACATCTTCAACATTCCTTAGTCCAACCCATACGATCAACAAGATGTCAAGTACCACCCTTAAGAGGGTGCAATTACCCTCTGTCTCCGCTCCTCAGGGCGCTCATACACAAATCCGACATGCCTCCCTCCTCCGACGTCCGCACCGCCCTTACCAATTCACGCAACTCATTGTCCTCTCAGACGGCTCAACCTACACACACCGAACCACATCACCACTTCCTGTATACCGCAGCACGAAGGACACCAAGAATCATCCGTTATGGCAGCCGACGAGTAGTGCGCTGAAAAATATGGAAGCTGATCAGGCTGGGCGATTAAGGGCTTTCAGGAAGAGGTTTGGAAGGGGGTGGGATTTGGATGCGAAGAATGAGGAGGAGGGAGAGGTGCCGGTGAAGGGGAAGGAGAGTCAGGGCTTAAAAAAGAGCGATGAGAGGAAGGAGAGCGGTGCGGACGAGAGTTTGATGGACTTGATCTCGGGATTTGCAGAGAGTCAGGCTGGGGGTTCGAAGAAGAAATGATGATGGCGAGGACGCCAGGCGGAATTATGGTGTAATACTCTCACCGAGGATAAAATTGTCCTCAGCGGTTCGGGCTTTGGGAATTGGGTACTGAGACCTAGAGAAGCGTACTCCAAAGACTAGGGTATTTGTATGAGATGACTGTATAACACTAGTGGGAAGTCGCATATTTCCCTCGACAGAGTAGGGAAGAAAATAAGCCTGGCTATTATGGAGCAGAAACGGGAATACTTTTATGTACAAATACTACACCTCCAATGATGGGTTGGATTGTTACTAGCTGGCAATCCTTGAACCCATCCAACGTATCTCATCAAATGAAGCTATCTACTACCTGCCCCTAATTCCCTAATCAGACTCCTCAACAGTTGCTACAGCCGTGGCCTGAGTGTCTTCGGATCCTGATTGAGATCTCTCGGTTGACGCACGTGCAGCTGGCTCAACTGGTGGTCTGTAAAAAGCTGATTCGTCTTCGTCGGCATCAAGTTGCATCAAGAAAGTTTCCCACAATTCGATGAGCTGTATTGTGTTAGTTGAGTGTAACTTAATGAAAATAATAACTCACCTCTTTTTGAGCTTCAACAGCGCTTTCAAGGAAGGTTTCCACAGCACTCTTAAAGTCTTCCACCTTTTCTCTCTCAAACTTGTCTAATTCGCTCCTCATCAGCCGTCCCATGTCTTCAAACAACAATCTTGCCTGATGCACCTTCCTCTCTGCATCAGCTACATCGGCATGTATTTGATTGAGTCTATCTTGCTGGGTCTTCCCCTGTCGTAGTAGTTTCTCTTGACTTGATTTTCTCTTTTGCAATTCTTGTTCAGCAGCGTGCCAAGATGAGAATGCTTTTTGGCGAGATGCAAATGCTTGCTTAATCGAGCCAATGAGTCGAATGTATTCATCGATTGTGATACCAAGAGTGAGAATATCCTGCTGAGCTTGACGATCGTACAGCTCTTTGATCCGGATTTGGAGGTCTGACAGGCCTTCTAAAGGCCTAGAAAGAGACGCAGAAAGCTCAACCGTAGATAATGCATGGAGGGAGGCAGAGAAATCGCCCGCAGCTTCGGCTAATCCTTTCCGTTGTGCAACCACGACGTCCATAGCTTTTAATAGCGATTTGAGCTGGTTCTCCAGGGCATCCAGATAGATTTTCCGATCGTGGAACCACTTTGCATGTCAGTAGTATTTCAAAAAGTACAGGGTGTAACTCACATCATCTTGCTCAACGAATTTCCCACTTCCACCAACTGAGATCCCAATTGCGCTGAACATCCCTTTACTGTCATTACCTAGCGGCTCCTTTCGCTCTTTGTGCTTGACATCAACATTAAAAGCTTCACTCTCAAGAAAAAGTTTCAGATCCCCATCGTGCTGCAGCGTAGGATGGGCGGCTGTTTTATTCAACATGCGCTCCAATGCTGCTCTTCTTGACTCGACGAAATTGGTGTCAAACCGTCCAACTGCTTGTTTCTCGGGTGGTGGTGGGACAACGACTCCAGGATTACTCGCATGTAACGAATTATAGAGCCACAGAAAATCTCTGTACCTTCTCGTAACAGCAAATTCGGGTTGACGGTATGCTTTAGAAGTAGTCTATTGTAATAAGCATTGGAGTTTGGGATATAGAATATGCATACCTTCGTCCGCACGAGATATACAATGTGTGAGCTCGTCAAGTCCCCAACTTTATGCGGATCTCCTACACTGATATCGAATGTTGGTTTTGCTGCTTGTTCAATACTGACACTAGGCTGAGTATCCCTCCTCACTGGTGTCTGAATTGCTGGCTGCACAGGAGGAGGTATCCTTGGCCCTTGATTCGGCGCAAGGTTATCGTCCTCATCCCCAGAGCCAAATAAGTTCTGATTCTGGGGAGCCGGAGCTGGTTGCTGCCGGACGTTGTGTGTCACAACTTGTTCCTTTTGTGGCGGCGCTGGAGGCTGGTCAACTTGAGGAACTGGCGCATTATCTCCAAGAGGCCCTAATGGTCCAAGAGAGTCATCTAGAGCTTGTAGACGAACAGGTTGAGTCCCTGGACGCCTGGGTGTTCGTGGGTTTCGGCCGGCAGGTGATTTGAGGGGTTGCGAGCTAGAGGATTCGAGTGATTGGGATGCGTTTGGCTTGGGAGCCGCTATCAAACGGATGAATATTTCTCATGTAACAATTTCGGATAAGGGCTACCTGTATCCTGTTCAAATCCTTCTACTGCGGGAGCCGTGGAAGCTGTTGCGCTTGAAGGCACATCTGGGCACATGTCAGGACTGCGGGACCTGAAACGTTAGAATGTTCCCAATTGACTTACCACCCCAAGGCGAGTCTCCGCCGTCTTCCAGATCCATGTATGCGGTTGACACGGAGAGATAGTTGGGTGATGTTGAACTCTCAAAGCCTGTAGGCACGCTGGTCATCGGCGGGTCGGGCACTCGAGCTTCATGCCAAGACATCGTAGAGTGCAGGGATGGTGCCAGCCTTGAATTGGGACGGAGGATAAAAAATTCAAATAAATATCAGACAACGAATCTTTAGAGATCTGCTTGAGTAAGAAGTATTCAAATTATTCATGCTGCACTACACGAGAGGCTGAATGTGGTTGCACCGTTATCTTCATAAATACTGGATAACTCGTATCGTGGCTGGCGGGTTGCATCGAAAAGCAATAGGAGCAGCCGCAGAGCATGGTTTTTGAGACAGCGGGCTCTGAATACAATGAAGCTTGGATTGAATTCCGCCAATCTACATGAGCTTCTTTAACCTGAGCCGAAGGAGAACAGCTACTGGAGACGGGACATTTTATTCTTCATCTCGTGCTCTACGAGTGGGATCAACGCCAATAGCTATCGCTAAGGCTGCGAATGTGAAGCAGAATTCCTCAAGTATCCATGTCATGATCCTCCTGCCCATTTCGTGCAGTCCCATTACTCGGCTTTTCAAGCTGTTCCAAGAATAATCTTGCCTTTCCCCACAACTCTGCTTCCATGTCTCTCCCAACACTTCCACTCTTGCTATTCAAAAACCCAATGTCTAATTTGCCCATCCCACCATCAGTGACGGGTTGATCTTGCGCCACGGCAGGTTTTGGTGCGCCTGGTGGCATCAATCCACTTGACCCTTCTTGCGACTTCTTCACCTTCTCAGCGGGTATGATACTAGCCTCTTCCAAGCCGTAAATCTGTCGATGCAACCCTACATCAACCGTTTGAAGTGTTTTGAGGTAAGAATTGCAAGTCTCTTCGAAGGCTTCGCGACGTTCGGAGGGTGGCAATTGAGGCTCGTCAGCGGACTGAGTAGCAGAGAGGGTTTTGAGGGCCAGTCCAGCGCTGTGCAGAAGTTGTGTTATACTCTATCAAATTGTTAGAGACTTTCTTTTATTCATTCGAATAGATTAACCTTGTCAATATCGTTGAGCTGTTGAATTCTTTCGGCTTTCGTGAAGGGACGGAACACAGGAGTTGCGCCTGAATTATCGCTCTCTGGTGAGTCCATATTGCCAGTAGTTGTGTTATGCAAACGCGTGTGGGGAGAGAGGATTGTAGATGGACTCTTCCTCCTCGACGACAAACTGCGATGTGTCTCTGGAGTCAGAAGCTACTGTTGAGAATTGGAGATACTTGGACAAATGAGGCTCTGCGGGAGCTTGCATTAGCGGGCAACCACCTAAATCTTGAACACCGCGCAAAATCATTCTATCTTCTCTTCAACTTTTTTGCTTAAATCTGAGTTCTCGTTCAAACGTGATATACCACTATAAACAAAGTCTTCGAAATACCTTCATTCGATTGAATAGGAATCAAAAGGTCCAGATGTGGTGTGAAGGAGGATTGTGAGAGAGAGGCTTGAAAAAGCAGCTTCATCATGTCGAGTCACCAACCCCAGGGTCCGGGGAACGGCCCTCCCAGTGCTGGAATGGGGATGCAGCATCAGCAAGGAGCAGCTCCGCCACAGCAAAACCTATCACAGCAGAACTTAAATCAAATTGTAAGACCTTCCATCTCTTGAGCTACGTTTGCGCCGCATTGCCTTGTTGAATATTGAGTTGTAAAGACTTGGGGTGTGCAGAACCACGTTCCTGTATGACCTAAATATGTCCAGCTCCTACAGTACTGCAAACTAGCCTCACTGTCAGAAATGGAAGACTTGCTGTAACCTGAAGCAAAAAATCCATGAGAAGTTTCTTGTAGCCTAATCAGAGAGTCAGCTTAATGCTCTTAATAACAACATTGCATGTCTATGTTTGCTGCGCAATGATATTTGAATGCTTTGTGTTGACTCCAAGACGGAGCTATTCGTCACTGCCTGCGAACATTCTGATTTCTGTCTTGCTATATTTTGCTTTATTCATTTGGTGCTTCAGTAGAGACTGTCATTCATGCTTGTCAATGCTTATCGATAGACAAAGACCTGCCGGAGCTTAGATCTGTGATGTATCTGGAAGTTCTTCTTCGACCAAGTAGGTTGGTGGTGGCAATAAGTCGTCTGGACAAAAACTTTCATGCTCTTTATGAGTACTCGGCACTCAGTAGTCTTGCAGCACATTGAAACTCCTCCTATCCAAATGAGTATAGAGCGGCGTTCTGGGCTGTTTGTTCCGGCGCTAGAGAATTAGTACTCCTGTTGTTTATTTCGCGTCGTGAACTTTTTTGCTTACCTTACAACTCGACAGCCATCAGATCTGTTGTGCAGATCGAATTCAAGAACACTACCTGCATTGGAAATCTATTATTGTGGGTTCATCAAATGGAGGGTAAACCACCTCCAGACAAGAATGCTTGTGAGCGTGAGATTGTAAGGCTACCCCGTTCATACCCCCGCATATTCTCAACGTATAACTTTTTCGGCGAATGAGAATGCAGATCTGGCGACCAGACGAGGGCTAGTGCCATTGCTGAACGGTCCGGACCTATCTATGAGATTGCGAGGATGGCCTGAGATATCTCGCAGTCAATCTCTTCGAGTCTCGAGGCTTGACCTTCTCCATAACAACAACATCATTGTTGACCACCATCACACATTTTCAATATCCATTGCGCATTTACATCTACCCTTCTTGTATTACTTGATTCAAGAGCTTTCTTGCGAGAATGGCAGGCAAACGCCAACACCGTAAGCCTGCAAAGGCTTCTGCCAGCAAGCCTGCTCCAAAATCTACACCTGAAACCGCTGCTAGCTCTTCACCTCCCATGAGCAAGTCTGCCACGCAGCTGATTGAAGAGCGAATCGAGAGCGCGGTCTTCCGTGCAAAGCGATCTATCATGGCTGGCGAAGGTGTCCAACTTTTGCTTGACCCTGCTCTGGATGACATACCTCAATCTGTGGTTTGTTTTTCACCTTCATCATTTCAGTCAATCCTCCTTGCAATAAGTTTTGACTGAATCACATATTGGTTGCGGATATTTCTCAATGCTATTTTTACTATTGCGCTTTCTTTATCCCTTCGGAATCTCACCGCATTTGGGTCGTTCGATCTATTGTTTTTGACGACTGGCTAATCATCTTCGCTAGGTTCTCGAGTATCTAAGCAAGAAAGGATATGCTCGGACTGAGCAGACCCTTCGTCAAGAGTCTGCTCGAGTTGACAAAGATGGTAATCCCATCCACGATAGGATGGAAGATCAACTTGGCCAGGCAAAATATAAAGTGGCCATTGAGTTACTTCTCGGCTGGATCGATAATGCGTTAGACGTCTACAAGGTAAATGCTCCTTTAAATGCTCCCGAAACGACTTATTCTGATGTATTTTAGTTTGAGCTGAGACGCATTCCTTGGCCTCTCTTCGTCTATTCTTATTTGACACTAGTTAAGGAGAATGCTGGCACTGAGAGTGTTCTTCTTTTGGATGCTTTCAAGCCGAGATTCGAGAATGTCCACAAGGATGCCCTTCGAGAGTTATCATCTATCAAGCTTCCACCCCATGTCGAGGAGAACGCACTTGCCAAGCTTTATTTGAACAACAAATACAAGCTCCCACTCAATGAAACTGTTTATTATAACCTGACGACCTTCCTCGAATCTAACATCGACTCCGGTGGTAGAGTCATTACATCCATCCTTCAAAATCACTGTAAGATCACAACCCTTAGGAGAGGACCCATGAATCAATATAGCTTTCATGCCCTCATTACAAAGGGTCAAGCCGAAGAACCTGAGCTGGAGGGAATTCCGGGAGCGTTCACAGGCGTTTCTAATCAAGATATCTCGCACAATACTGCCCTCCTTAAACTTGGTATGATGGCTATGGATCCCGAACTTGCAGGAGATGTCAGAGCTGAGCTAGAAGATGAGGACACACGCAATCCACCACGGGCTGGACAACGTTCATTGGTTGAGGAATTTGACGCAACAGTCAAGAGAGAGGATACTGCTGATGGACCATCGCGCATCGAAATCCCATTACCACCATCCCGTGCGCGTGAAGTTGCGATGGAGGTGCAAAAGATTAAGGAGAATCGAGATCGGTTCCGAATTGAGACTCGTACTGGTGGTGTTGGTCCTGGTATCTCTGTGATTATGTATACATTTCACAATAGTCAGGATAGGTTTGTTCTTCAGTTCACGACAATTTAACTTTGCTAATTCATTCACAGCATCACCTCGATCGAGTTCTCCGAAGACTATACCATGGTTGCTGTGGGCACAGAAGAGTCATACATCCGAGTCTGGAATCTGGATGGCTCACCACTGAAATCTCTGATCCCCAATTCTCAACCAGAAGCATCGAGGCGTCTAGTCGGCCACTCTGCTGCTTCCTATAACCTATCATTCAGCCCTGCTACTGCCAATCCTAAGATCGACTCTAGCAGCACCAAACCTCGATTCTTGCTATCATGCTCTTCTGATGGAACCCTCCGCTTATGGAGTCTCGAGGTATGGACTTGTTTGATTGTCTACAAAGGCTTTGCTGGTCCTGTCTGGAATGTTAAATTTAGTCCTTTTGGCCACTATTTTGCAGCCGTTGGTCGCGATGGTACTGCTCGAGTTTGGGCCCAGGATCACGCCTCTTGGCTTCGAATGATGATTGGTCATGACTCCAGTGTTAATCAAATCGCTTGGCATCCTAACGGAGCATATATCTTCACTGCTGCTGACAACAACGATAAGACCGTGCGCATGTGGTCTTTTGTCACTGGAGACTGCGTCCGTATTTTCACTGGCCATACCGACAATCTCAGTTCCATGGAGTGCGCCCCTAGCGGCAAGATTCTTGCTTCTGCTGACAACAGCGGTACCATTGTTCTCTGGGATATTGCTAAGGGTACACAACTCAAGCGTTGCAAGGGACACAGAGGTGCGATTTGGTCGCTTTCTTTCAGCTCCGAGTCTACTGTCCTGGTTTCCGGAGGTGCCGATGGTACCGTCCGAATCTGGGACGTCGAGCTTCCTACCGATCCCGATAAGAGCAATGAGATTCTGAACTCGAGTGGAAATGCCAACTCTTCTCAAGTCAACATGGCCGCTCAATCAGGACCATCTGGTGCTACGGCTGGTGCTGCAGGTGGAGGTGGCAAGAAGAAGGGCAAGGATACCACAATTACCCCCGACCAGATTAGCGCGTTTCCAACCAAGCAGACACCCGTCTACAAGGTCAAGTTCACTCGTACTAATATGGTCGTTGCTGGTGGTTGCTTTCTGCCAAAGTGAGGTGAGCGCGTTGCCTCACTCAAAACACATTTCATTTGTCACAAACGGAGTCACTTGGGTCAACGAGGAGAAGTGATATCTTCTTTAGAGGCGTACCGCATGTGTCTTAGATGAATAAAAGCTTTCAGCAATTTTTATGCTCTTGGTGACTAGAAGATTTGGCAATAAACTGAAAATAACCGCAATGATTTCCTCGTATATCTTCGGACGCACATTGAGAAATATCGGTTATTCATCTTATATGAAACCTAACTATTGACACTACTTTCTGATGCTTTTCTCCAAGCTGGCCTGAGAACCAGTCAACTTCACCTTCCTAAAGAGAAAGTCACGTGAGTAATCCCTTGCTAGCAATGTCTTGGCGGATATCAGTATTTAACGTCCAATTGCGAGTAAAACTCATTTTCAACCTCCTCCGTTGCTTTCCTTCTTGTTTTGGCGTTTCAAAAACAAAATTTTATTTATTCTTATGTTCTTAGCAGCCAAAAACGTCCCCTTCCACTGCCGAGTGCCAGTGGCTGCGGAATCTCTTGGCCTTGTGGGTGGGCGTGCAACCCTTTTCTGGCGTGCTCTACTCGACGTTGCATACATCTGCTAGTTGACCTCCCACACACATTCGCGCACACGGATGGTTTCTGATTTGTTCTCCCTTTGCATCCGATACGGACGTTGGAGGCGCAGCATATAACGCGGATGCTGCGGCTCTGGTGCGATGGTTCGCAATATTTGTATCTCTGTATCTTTGAGGCTCATCTGCTCTTTTCGGGCCGCATGTTCCACATGATAAGGATTGAACAGCGACGGATTTTTGAATATGATACGACAAGAGTGGCCAAATTCTTTGCTGTTCTTCTCCCGTATACTACGATGAGGTATTTGCTGTCTCATCTAGTCTTCTAGATGATCAGATTCAGAAGTTATATTTCGCTCTCGGTGAAGAGAAGTCATCTGTGCATATGTGGCGGCTGTGAGCAGCCATCACAATATTAAATTATCCCAATGTTTCGTGGTTGAGTCACCGCCTATTTTCTCTCGTCCAAATCAGTGCTATCAACGAGGCAGAACGCTCAGACTGAGACATCCTTTGCCTTACCAAGTGGGCTTGGATTGCACTAAATTGTGAGCCGAGTCTTGCAGTACTTTATCCCAATGCCCGCATTTTCCAGCAGCTATTCCAGCAATGATTGTTGTCGGCCAACATAGACCCCATAACAATCGTTACGACAGCCGGCTTTGCAATCCAAACACTCATTCAAATCACGAGCACGCTTTACAACTTTGCTCAAGGAACCAGTGAAATCGACAAGAAAGTACAAGGCTTTGTAGATGAAATCGATAGCCTCAAAGGGAGCATATCATCAATCGAGTCATGCTTGAAGAACCCCACCCTCCGAACCGCCAAGAATGCCAAAGGAGAAGCACAAGATGTTTTTGTTTCCCTCCATCAATCTCTTCATCATTGTCAAACTACACTGAATAAGCTATCAACAACTCTGAACAAAGCAAAAGGTCAACACGCTCCAGGCCGTAATGTTTTCCGTCGTGCCACCACCCATATCAACGTTAGCCTCAGCCTTCCAGACATTACCACTTATCGCGCCGAAATTCTTTCGCATACAGCAGCTATGGAGATTGCTTTGCAGACAATTACCTTGTTAGTGTCTAGGATGACAATTAATCAGGCATCTGCTAACAGCTTCAAGATATACTAGTATTCGCGGACCAGAACTTATCCTATCAGTTATCATCCCCAAACTAGATCGTCTCAACTCACTCGTGGCTGCGAATAATGCAAGAGACTCAGAGAGTACGAGGCTATTAAGAAGATCAGCAGGAAAGGTAATATCGAGTGCTAAGACCGTTATTTCCTCGCAGACGACCATGTGGGGTGGTGGTAGTGTGGTTGCGGAAGAGATGGATTGTGGAAAGCAACAGCGCATCATGCAATGGAATAAAACTACTGTTCAGGATGCTAGAAGACAACCGATGCGGCACGGAGAATCACATGGGATTGATTTTGTCCCAGAAGAAGAGGATGAAGAACTTGAATTATTCAGTCACCTAGTAAAGAAAGGACAGCAGCATGAGCGAGAAGATGAACTACCTGAAGCTGAAGAAAACTATCGAAGTGCTCTACAAGCTGCTGGGAGAACAAGTCTACGAAACAAGTCCACCTTAGAACACAATGATGCCAATCTGCAGCTCGCCTCGATCCTGATTCGACAAGGGAAGTTCAATGAAGCCAAGGAATTTCTATCTCAACTGCTGTCCAAAGCTGTTCTAGATCTTCCGGATGCAGATGCCGGTATAGAACAGCAGAATCAAGCTTATCATATGCTTGCCAAAGTATATCTTGAACTCGGAGAACTCGATGACGCAGAAAATCATTGCAAGAAAGCGATGATAACTCGACGAAAAGCACACGGGACTTCAAGTCCGGAATTCCATAAATCAGCAGAGCTTCGAGGCCAAATTTGGGACAAGAAAGGAGACCGCATCCGTGCGAATGGATACCGCGCGATGATCACGCCTCTTGTTGAGCGGAAGCCTACTGATGAGTTGAAACCTAAGCACAGGCCATCACTCTCCTTGAAAGAAACCATCCATGTTGATACAGGTTCGATTTACAGTTCCAGCACCCGATCAGAGAAACAAGAGGCTTCAAGTTTATCAACAAAATCATCTGAAACACATGAGATTTGTCTCAGCCCGACGAATATGTCGATTGCAACAAGTCACAGGCATCGCCCTAGCGACGGATCTATCACCAGTGTTCCTGCTATCACCAGCCCTACAAGAACATGGACCATGGAGACAGTGGTCGCTCAACCGAGGCATTTCTATTCCAGCGTGCGGGTATCTCTATCAACTGACCCGGATTCCGTGGCCGAAAAAATGCTTGAGCGTGTTTTAAAGCTCATGAAAAAAACTCCTTACAACTACAAACCTCATAGCTATATCATCACCCGGTACTTTGATCCCCATATCGCACTACGTAAAGCGATCTACGTCGGTCATCTAGAAGTGGTCTGGGTCCTCTTGTATCGATTCTTAGAAGTCCGCGGGTTTTGGGAAAGCCATCGAAAAAGCTGGAAGCGCACTCCATTAACGAAGGATAGGACTCAAACATTTCCAAATTGCATCGATGAGAAGTTTGAGTATACTGTTGATAGTAAGGACAAAAACAAATCTAAAATCAGACTGACCTTACTCGACGACGCATGCATGATGGTGACGGACGCACAAACCCGGCGAAACATGGTTGACATGCTCCTTGAATACGGCGTTGACCCGAATCCACCATGCACCATGCCCTTAACATCAGCTATCAAGCAAGGCCACTACAACCTGATTCCTATCCTACTTCACTATGGCGCCAGAGTTGATGGTCAGCCGGTGGAGAAAGAACACCTTTATCCATGATCCTCGCAGACGGAAAACCAGAAGGAGAAGATATCGCTTGTCTTCTCCTCTCTACCTCCGCCTCAATTGACATCTCCGTCCAACTAGGTTGCTACTCCGTCCCACCCCTCCACAAGGCGGCCTCTCTAAATTGGTGAGTCTGCTTCCCTTTGTTAGTTTGTTCTATCGAAGCTTGGGGGTGGGAGCTATTTCAGCAATTCAACACTCTACTCTTTGTCAGCCTCGAAAAAATGGCCGAAGTTGAATACTAATTCGTTGCTTAGGACAAAATTCATGCACGCTCTCTTCAACCTCTCCCGACCCGTAGATCCCAACCTAACCTCCTCCTTTGGCACGGCCCTCTGCATCGCCGCCTCCTTTCAAAATCTCGAAAGCGTGGAATTGCTCCTCTCCAAAGGGGCCAACATCGAAGCCATGCAACCCCCATTGAACGCTACACCACTCTGTCTCGCCGCTGAATCAGGTGACGTCGCGGTTGTGCAGAGCCTGATCGATCATGGAGCCGATGTGAATCACGGACTAAAGGATGGCACCACGGCGTTCGAGTTGGCGGCTGAACATAGACATCGCGATGTGAGGAGGATGTTGAAGGAGGGTGGTGCGAAGATTTGATTTCTAATAAGTAAAAGGAGGAGGAAGAGGTTTCCCATGGTTGATTGAGCTTTCTGTTACTTTTTCTTCTTTCCTATCTTCTTGCTTCTTCTCGTCCCATTGTTTTTCAATTTCCTTCTATTCCATTTTCTTCCCTATCCATCTATATCCAAAGTTATTTTCGATCTTCAAGCGCGATATACCCTTTTCCTCAATATGGTTCAATGAAACCAGCAGGCTGTACTTCATTCCCTTTATTTTACTTGACCATTCATTACGTTACCGCAATACTTTCCTTTTGTTTATCTAAGCGTTGAGCGATGCTATTTTGAAGACATGATGACACGATATGACACGACACGATGGCTGGGCACGGGCGTCTTACAGGAATGAAGAAAGGAAAGAAAGAAGGACTGTAACGAGATCATGAATCAAATCTTGTATATTATGTCATGCTTTGTTATGTTTTGTTTTTTTCATGTTTTCATCATCTGATTTAGCGAGAGAAATGGGTGGAATGATGGGCAAATGGATAGATCAATGGGTAAAGGAATGGATATGACTAAGTTTGAATCGATTCGATTACAACTGGCTGAGTTCTGACTGCATTCATGTGATGCTTGAAGAATTAATCTTTTTGTTTAACCCATGGTTTGAAAACGAGAATTGGTTCTTTCCTATCAGTATTTGAAATGGCTATGGTTAAAACGCTCGGAATCAGCAGATAATGGGTTGATTGTTTAGCATTCACATATTTGACGGGATGGGATTGGCGCAATGGATGGAAATGATGTTACGTTCTTTTGCTAGCATATGGTAATAACCAGAATAGAGAGTACAAAGTCTTAGTAATATGGTCGCTTTCTTCAAATTCTTCATCAGCGACAGCATCAAGCATCTCCCTTTATCTTTGCCTTTTGCCATCTCGAAACCAACACTTCAATCTTCCCACAGCTCTCGTTCCTCCTTGCTATCCACATCCACACTGCCCTCTTTCTTCACCTCCTCCTGCTCAGTCTTCGCTTCTATCTCGACCTCTTTCGTCTCCGTCCCAGATCCAGAAGACTGCTCCTTGTCTCTCAAATCCGGAGTCGGAAGATCTTCATCATCATCTCCATCTCCACCCCCATCTCTCAATTTCCTAAGTCTCTCACTGATCTTGAAGCGGAGAAGATAAGACCACCTTTCCAAGATATGGAGTTTGACGACGGCGAAGTAGGTGGCGAGGCAGAGGGGGACGGCAACGTAGTACAGCAGCGGCGTGGGGACGAGCAGCGCCAGGAAAGCACAGAAGATGAGGGGCGCGTAGAATACGGAGACGTAGGTCAAGCGCTGCACACTCTCCGCTGCAACACGGCCCTCGATTACGGTCGAGGCTTGGGCCAACCCAGCACGCAACTCGATGGCGCGACTCCGGATCACGTTCATCCTGATCTGCAACTTGGTGAAGTGTTCCAACGCCTGACTGGCGTTGGCTACTTGGGCGCGTCCGGGAGTCCGGATGTTGTGTCTTGCGTCCTGATCACGGATCGGATCGCAGATCTCGCGGAGAAACCCAATGTACACGTCTTCGGCCCCGCTAATGCTGTTCTCAAACATTTTGAGGGCGTCGAGAATCCAGGAGAGCCCGCGAGATCGGCTGAACTCGACATCGTCGAGAAGGAGGGTGTCGTGGTATTCTGGAGAGAAGACGGCATTGTAGTCGACCATCAGGTCCTCCATATAGTCCAGAATGATATTCCAATCTGTGCTGAGGGCGGTGACGGCTTCCATTATGCGATAGAGTAAGAATAGTGGCAGCTCAAGGATACTCTCGTTGAAAACATACTGTTCGTTCCGTGGTCTCTTGGTGTAGAATCCAGGCGGTGTCAGAAGCAAAGTGGTCCAATAGAGCTCACCACCTAAGTGACGATTAGGGGGTGTTGGATCGGCCATCGAGCGATAGATTGTCTTCAGAGTCCACACTTGCTCCTTAAACATGCGTGTTCGACTACCAAACAGAAAACCAGATTTCCAGATCGGGTTGTCCTGGTGCAAGTTATTCTGTACCCGACCATGCTCCTTGTATGTACGTGTCGGTATTATCCTGAACCAGGAAAACTGAATGTTCACGACTGCTCGGTCGGGCGGCCATTTGAACCATGCAAGGGAACCACCACTCAAGTGTTCGAACAGCGTGCCTCCTTCTCCAGAGAGGAAGGGAAGAGCAGGAACTGGTGGCACCCTTTTGGTTTCTCTATCCGGCTGAAAGAGGTTTGAAATGCCTTCGAGAAGACTACCAGATATTAGTAAGGTAAGACATGTCAGCTTTTAACCTACATTGTTCTTATCCAAGGTGCAAAATACGGTTTGGGAAGTGGATTAACCCGCAGCTCATCCTCTTTGATATGCCAAGTCACAGGGCAAATCTGGATTCCATCCGTCCCTGGATACCTTTTCACCCCGTCTACCATCGTCACAGACTGGCCATCCGGAAGCAAGAACGGATCTCTCCCACTTTTATATTCAGCAACCTCCCCGAGTGAATAGAGTCTGTTGTTCGAGTGGAGATCAGTATCCCGGATGAAAATTTCTGCTCGTGATCCATCTACCGTACGCAAGAAATCCATGAGTTCATGTAAGAGATTTGGTCTCGCTCCAACTGGCCAAACATGGTTTTCATATTTTGACAGCCACACCTTGCGCAAATCTCGAAACTCCAGAGTGGTATGCGCTGGTACTTGGGAGTCGCCAATGAACCCTGTCATGATGCGATGGTCCAATGGTGCTTGGAGAAACCCGCGGGATAACGGCTCTCCTTCAATGGGCGCGATGATTTCAGACAAATAGTTGACTTTAATGATATCGGAGGAGGATGCATCTCCTAGTGCTGTATTCGATTCATCGACATAAGGTGTCGTGAAAGATAAAGCTCGTCCCTTACGAATCATTCTTGTGTGATGAAATAGTAAATCCTGTTCTGGCTCCGGCACCCATCTTTTGATGATGATAAGTGATGGATCCTTCATGATCAGTCAACAGCTCCAAGAAAGAGAAGATAAAATACCGAGTCAAGATGCCAAGGGAGCAGGTAGCGGTCTAATGTCTCAGGAGAGATGTGTTTTCTTGATATCCTTGTGTAGGTCGGTCTCTCGCCTTCAAGAGGAGCTCTCAGATTATTAAGACTTCCCAAAATTTCTTGCTCAGTCGCGCCAAAATTTTGCAGGTCTTGTTCAACCATGGCAAGTAAGTCCTCACGGTCATAGTTGCCATCATTCGGCCCACCAACTAGTTGCGATGTAGATGGTCCAACAGACCCTGCGTGGTCTACCTCGCCCTGAGTAGAGTTCTCCGGAATAGTATGCAAGTCTCCCTCTCTCCTCTGCCGCCTAAAATTGTCACGCGCTTCCAACCTGGCCAGCCTCTCATTCTGAACTTTCAAACTCTTGTTGATTTCCCTCAGCAAAGCTACGACCTCATCGCTTGGAGGTAATGCTGATGCTGAAGTATCAGGCACGGGGACGTCGGCCTTGCTCTCTTCCATGGCTCAAGGAAAATGAAACAAAGTCGAGTTGATGAAGCATCCTGCGATGAGATCAGCCACATATTTGTAGCACCTGAATAAGTCCGAGAGGTTGCAGCTTTCAGCTGAACTAACGTTGTCGTGGTCAGTCATAGGTGCAGGGCCAAAACCTCAGGCTAGAAGAATATTCCTAGCATGGTGTAGAAAATACATACAAAAATCTTTGCGTATAAACACATTAAATTGAATAAGGGCTATATATTCTGGGGCGTTGGGGGAGGTTTACTCAATCATTGTACCCGAGCACGATAAGTTCTTGACCTGTGTCAGGTGCCACGAGTTCGACAATTACGCAACACACGTCTCTCTTTATTTGTTGCACGTCGCACCTTTTGCACCTTTTTCGAAGCGGAGCTTCCGTCCGCAATCCCCGCACGCCATCACCACGAAGAAAATCCTCGCCCAAATCCGCCCAGAAAATATTTGTATCAAGTCGGCACATCGGCACTCTTAGTTCCGCCGTCGCGATTTCCACCAACATCCTAAGCTTATAATGATGTGTAAATTAGCATGAGATATTATCAATAACCTCGTGGGTAGGTGGGTGCCTGAAGCAAGGATGCTAGGTGAGGTTAGTCCCACCAGCGAACAACGAGTACGGCGATTTACCTCGATTCGATCCTCCAGTCCAACAATTATCCAATGCAGCATCTCCGATCAAAATTGAGATGAGAAATCACTGAAATTTGATTTTGACCATTTGTGATAGCCCAGATACGGTTGAAATACCGCTGTTTTCATTCGTAGTGGAGGAGGTGAAAAGAGTCAAGTTACTTTCTCAAAATTAAACGAGTCCTTTAGAAGTAAATAGAAAAGATAGCCACGGAGACAAAATAAGCAACTCGTGAAATCCGCCCGTCGAACTGAACCAATATCCAAACTCAAATTCCCTTCACGCTCTTTCTTCCTCCTTCTTAAAAACACTAACTAAATAATCACCACAAAATCTCCCTCTCCTGTTCTTATTTACCTCATCTATCTCTCCCGTCACTATTTCTGCTTCCAATCCCACTACCATCCCCAAGAACTCCTGGAGGCTAACCTAAAATCGGCACCGGAAGCGTGGGGAGAGGCGGGAAAGGGAAGGAAAGGGAAGGAGATGGAGGTTTCTTGTAACTAGGTGCTGATGAGATTGGAACTAGCACCGGTGGATTTCCGTAGCCTGGTGCTGAGGGGATAGGAGTTGGAGTTTTGGGAGGGTTTGGTTGAGATTGAGAGGGTGTGTGAGAAGGCGTGGGAGAAAGGGTGGGGTGAGGATCACCGTAGCCTGGAGGTGACTGGATTGGCAGTGTTGAAGCTGCTGGGGTTTTGGGTATTGATGATGTTGTTGTTGGCAACGTAGGGTGTGGATCGCTATGAGGCGTTGATACCACGGAGCTCTTGGCAGAGGATAGTGAAGGAGTTGGCGTTGCATGGCTTGAAGATACCGAAGGAGTGGGTGTTGCATGGCTTAAAGATACCGAGGGAGTGGACGTTACATGGCTTGCAGATACAGATGTTGTTGTGGTTCTAGAAGTTGATGAAGTGGTAGGATTGCCACGGCCAGGCGTTGATAATAAAGAAGTCTTTGAAGAAGGTACTGAAGGCGCGAGAGTTTCATGGCTTGAAGATATCGACGGTGTTGGACTCTTCCGCAATGAAGCTAGAGTTGTTGGATCTCCATAACCCGGTGGCGGATAGTCGTTACCAGCAGCTGAGGAAGTCGAACTTTTAGAACCCGTAGACGCTGAAGAAGTAGGCGGTCCACCTCGATTAATTGAAGATAGGGAGCCGTTTGACGATGAAGATTTTGTCGTAGTTGGGTCGGCAGGAATTGGTGTTGGTGAAGTCTGGCTCTTGGATAGTGAGGATTGCGAATGGCTCGAGCTGAGAACTTCTATTGAACTCTTCGCCGATGATGAAGACTTCGCCGTAGTTGGGTCGGCAGAAACTGGTGTTGGTGAAGATTGGCTCTTGGATAGTGAGGACTGCGAATGGCTCGAGCTAATAACGTCCGTTGACGAACTCTTCACCGATGATGACTTTACAGTTGTAGGATCTCCGTTCTTAGAAACTGTCGGTAGTAGACTACTCTTCGATGACGTAGGAGAGACCGTATGACTAAAACTAGAGGCCGAAGTTGTCAATTTCTTCGAAGTTGACGATGAGGTTGCTGGATTCCCATATCCAGGTGGTGGTGGAGGAGGAGGCGGGTATCCATTTATATAGTCACGACCCTCCACGCCTCTCTCCACAACTTCTTTTCCATTTGCGTACTCATAACCATAAACAGGAGCAGGCAGGGGAGTTGGATCGTTCTCCCCGCAATCATCAGATGTTGGAGTCGGGACAACCGAAGTCTTGACAGCGGATGTTTTGAAAGTTGAAGTCGTGATGCTCGAACTCTTCTTCGTGGAATGCACTCTCTTAGAGCCTGAACTGGTCTTTACTGGTCGTGAACTCTTTGTAGAAGACGACGATGGATCAGGGACTTTTGCTCCAAGAGATAGTTGCAGGGACGACGCATATAACGTAGATACCGAATTTGAGTTTGAGAGAGATGGCCTACGTGTAACAGAAGGTTCTAGTGTTAATGGTATCGAACTCTTCGATGGCGTAGACGTTGATTTTGGGCTTGATATCGATGATCTGGGTGTAATAGACTGTTCTAATGTGGAGGTTTTGATACTCTTCGAGGATGTAGATGCGAAGGAGGATGACTTAGGTGTAATAGAAGGTCCCAGCACAGTGCCCTTCCCATGCAAACAAACCGTCCTCGTCTCCGTCTGCAAACTCAACGTTGTAACCGTCTCCACCCTCGTAATTCTCTCCAATTTCGTATGCGTAACCACCTTTAAGCTAAGACTCAAAACCGTACATCTCGCAGGATCCTCAAGGAGCCCCGATGCTGCAGATTTCGGTTCTGTTAGCACCTTCGAAGTTCTCGTTGATGATATATCAGTGATTGAGTGGACAGAACTAGGATGAAAGCTAGGAATAGAACTAGTAGTTGTGGTAGTGACAGCGGTAGTAGGTGAGGAAGGTAGCGTGGTTGGGATAGGAGGGATATACCCATAAGGAGGCAACGAAGGAAGAGGCGGGAAGTTGTATCCCTGACCTTGAACAAGCGATATAAAAGAGTGTGAAAACACGAATAAGAGTGAAAAGAGATGGAGTGGAGGAAGAGCCATACTGCCAAATTGAAAGTAAATGAATGACTTGAGAAGAGAGGAAAGAAGATTGAACCTGGCGGCTTGATATATCACAGAATCCCAGATAGAAGTCGGACTGTAGGACTGTAGGACAAATCCGGAAAAATACAAGCTATCAAATGTTGGAATCAGATCATACCGTGGATTTGGATCATTGTGTCTTGATCCAGAGCACTGGCTCATACAGAGTCAATAGACCGAGGCGAAGAAACAGAAATATTCAGCTTGGAAGCATCACTTGGCCATCTCCGGAGATTGCAGCATGATCCTGTACACATGAGCCACCTGCCGGACATCTGCAGTTCGCCAGTCGGCTTGCACAGACCGACGCATAACACAACATCACATTACACACACAATAGAGAATGAACACGACGATATTTTGGACTTTTTTGTATTCTTATTCCTGCCTAGTCTTGTCACAAAGGTACATCCATCCATTTTTAGAATTATGCCGAGAGCACCACCATCAAGCAGTCGCCAAAAGCATAGTATCAATGAAACGGCACAGAAAGCAGCAGATAAGGCTGATGCAAATCAGGATGACCTGATGAAGAAAACCAACCAATCAACTCCGCAAGCAAACCCATCCATCATTAATGCATTTAGTCAACCTCTTCCATCGCGCTCTCAGCAGGTGCATCACCAGTAGCCTCTTCTTCGGCGGCCTCCTCGGCGGTTTCTGGCTCCTCATCGACATTTAAGCCGAGAGAAACAAGCTTGTGGATGCGCTCAGCAAACCCAGCTGGCTCCTCGATGGTGAAACCGGAAACCAGGAGGGAAGTCTCGAAGAGGAGCTGAGTGATTGATTTGACAGTTCGGTCGTTCTCACCGTCAGCCTCAACCTTCTTCTTGAGCTCCTTAATGATAGGTGAGCGGGGTGAGATCTCAAAGGTCTTCTTTGATGACATGTAGGAGGACATTGAGGTATCACGGAGAGCTTGGGCCTTCATGATACGCTCCATGTTTGCGGACCAACCGAATTGGCCGGTACGGATAGCGCAAGGAGCACCGATGAGCTTGTGGGAGACAACGACCTTCTCAACCTTGTCACCCAAGACATTCTTGAGAGCCTTGGCGAGACTCTCATATTCCTTCTCTTCGGCCTCGCGAACCTTCTTCTCCTCATCAGTCTCCTCAAGCTCAAAGTCCTTGGTGATATCAACGAGCTTCTTGCCATCGAACTCCTTGAGTTGAGTCATGGCGTACTCATCAATGGGATCAACCAGGAAGAGAACCTCAAAGTTCTTCTCCTTGAGAGAGTCAAGGAAGGGTGACTTGGTGACTGCCTTAAGGGACTCGCCAGTGATGTAGTAGATGTTCTTTTGGTGCTCAGACATGCGGGTGATGTAGTCAGTGAGGGAGGTTTGGTCATCACCAGACTTGGTGGAGTTGAATCGGAGGAGCTTGGCAAGAGCAGGTCTGTTTTGAGAGTCCTCGTGGATACCGAGCTTGATGTTCTTGCTGAAAGCAGAGTAGAACTTGTCGAACTGCTCCTTATCCTCAGAGATCTCAGTGAAGAGCTCAAGAACCTTCTTGACGATGTTCTTCTTGATGACCTTCATGATCTTGTTTTGTTGAAGAGTCTCACGGGACAAGTTGAGAGGGAGATCCTCAGAATCAACGACACCCTTAACGAAGCTCAGCCACTCAGGAATGAGATCGGTAGCATCGTCGGTAATGAAGACACGACGAACGTACAACTTGATGTTGTTCTTGGTCTTCTTGGTCTCGAACAAATCGAAAGGTGCACGCTTAGGAACGAAGAGGATGGCGCGGAATTCGAGTTGACCTTCAACAGAGAAGTGCTTGACAGCCAAGTGGTCTTCCCAGTCGTTTGATAGAGACTTGTAGAACGCACCGTACTCCTCAGTGGTGATATCTTGAGGGTTGCGGGTCCAGATTGGCTTTTGCTTGTTGAGTTCCTCCTCCTCAACCTTAGTCTCCTTGATCTTCTTTGTCTTCTTCTCCTTCTTTTCTTCCTCCTCATCATCTACTTCCTCAATCTTGGCCTTCTTCTCGTCATCTTCATCTTCCTTGACTTCCTCCTCATCATCAGGAACCTCCTTCTCAGTCTCCTTTGTAACGTGGAGGTAGATGGGGTATGAGATGAATTCGGAGTGCTTCTTGATGACCTCCTTGATCTTGGCCTCGTTCAAGTAGTCGGTTTGCTCCTCCTTGAGGTGGAGAATGATCTTGGTACCACGGCCGAGATCCTCACCTTCGGTATCAGGTGTGAGGGTGAAAGTTCCACCGGCGGAGGACTCCCAAATGTACTGTTCGTCATCATTGTGCTTCGATACGACGGTAACTCTGTCTGCAACAAGATATGCAGAGTAGAAACCAACACCAAATTGACCAATCATGGAAATATCAGCACCTGCGGACAGAGCCTCCATAAATTGCTTGGTGCCAGATCGTGCGATCGTACCGAGGTTGTTGACGAGATCCTAGTGGGATTAGCACACCTGAAAGTAAACGCTTTGAATTTTGTACTTACAGCCTTGGTCATACCAATACCGGTATCGCGGATAGTAAGAGTCTTGTTCTCCTTGTCGGGGATGATGTCGATACGAAGGTCCTTGCCAGACTCAAGCTTACTCGAATCGGAGAGGGCCTCATATCTAATCTTGTCAAGAGCATCGGAACAGTTGGAAACAAGCTCTCGTAGGAAGATTTCCTTGTTGGAGTAAACTGTGTTGATGATGAGGGAGAGCAGCTGAGAAATCTCAGCCTGGAATTCGAAGGTTTCGCCAGGCATGATTGCGGTTGGGGTATCTAGAGAAGGTAGAGTCAGCGACTGCGGTTGAGGTTGATTGAAAGATTTGCAGAAGCGTTGAAGTTTTTTTTGCGGTTGTTGACATGCAAGATTGGACAGCTGTTGAAGCTCTGCTATGAGGCTGAACCTCAAAACAAAGTCTAGGCAGCTGCAATGAAGTCCAACAAAGGTTTGAACATACCTTGAGTCTATTCGTAAAGGTAGGAAAGGATCAAATTGATCTGCGCAAGAGTATGTAAAGGGTTTGAAGTGGTTTGGAGAAGGAGGATTTGGGGGAAGGAGTCTGGAGTATTTCTAGAGAAAAAGGTCGGCTGTGGACAATTTCGGCTAGCGTGAAATTGGCGGGATTCTATTCAATTCTACGATTTCTACACGTTGCTGCCTGCAGAATCTCAAGGCTGCCACCGCCCATTTCACAGCCTTTCACGCCGTTGGACCCTGCAAACCGTTCATTGGAGCGCTCTATTCTGGCATATTTGCTCCGTTTTTCAATCTTTGCATCTCAAACGTTCCCTCAATCATCATTGACAAGAACCCTCCCGCTGTTGCCTCAAAGCTGAGGCTGATATCACGGGATTAAATCAGGGGCTGATGCGAGGCTGTTGCCCTGGGAATGCACAGGCCAATTAGCGCAGGGGCCACCGTTGCTGCTCGAATGTTCTGGACATGTCTGCCTGCGCGACGAGATGAGGCTGAGGGCAAGGCTTTGTTGATATGCCAGATTTTGAGACACCCTGGATCCCGACCCTTTCCAGAATGAGTTACATCTGCTCCGACTATCAAAGTTTTCGGCTTTATCCCTATACCTTTCTCGTTATGGAGGTCTTTTATATGGTGATTCTGCCCCAATAACTTAAAGTTGAACTTCAGACTTGATATTTGGTTAGCAAACAGCGGGAAAATTTCAAGGTGAGTGTTTACCATAAATTCCCGAGGACGTTATTTTTGGAAATGCTCTTGGTGGGTGGGCACTTTTTGACAGTCCATTGTGAAGCATATTGTTGCAACTCCAGCAACACAATCTCCCCACCACTTCACGTCGCTGTAATAGATAGCGTCTTTCCTCGGCAGAATGACGAGAACGAGTGGATTACTGGATCCTTGAAATCTTTTGAATACAGCGCTGAATTCTCGAGCGAGGTACTGTCGGGTCCAGTTTTGCGGAAGCGAAAGCGATTCAATTTGAGAAGTCGGAGCATTGATGTCATACTTGCGCAAGGCAAGTTGCAGGTCCTTTACAAATGAAATTATTTGAGTTTCGGCATTTTTGTTTGAGTTAAGTTTGATAACACACAACCTCTTGTACTCGACTCCGCGGCCATAAAAGCTTTTCACCCTCTCTAAGTTCCACGTTGCAGGCGATTTCTCAGAAGAAATTGTAACACCTTCACCATATGTCAATTTTGGCTGTTTCAAACTTCGAGGCTTCAGCTGGATGAGAGAGGGCGGAATTACAAATCCAAAAGCCTGCTAAAAGTCAATTGAAGTGGTCTTTACACTTGAGCCCTAGATTACCTCCAAGAACGATCCTGGCGAATTACCAATACCCAAAGGAGCAAGAGCGTGACTTGCAATTAAATTCTGGTTTTGTTGGGGATCTCTCGTGGCAACCCGAAGCATAGCTCCGGGGAAGACATCATCAATCTTCTCCAAAGCATTCTGCCACGGCACAATTTGAAGTCTATCTGCAGAATACAATCTTTCACGGTCTGCCAGTTTTCCACCTAGATTGACACAGCAAGCGTTGGGATTGAAAGCAAAATTCCCATACTCTATTGAGACATCTCAGCTAAGTAATCATGGACAACAATAAAACATTTTGCAACTTACTAGTTCTCATATGCTGGATAACAGTGATTGCTCCTGGAACAGTGACATGGGGAGAACCAGTAGGAGGAGATGGCTGAAATGTCTGGTGACCGACATCAAGATTACTGATGTTCGCAATTCTCCGCTGCTTCCCGGTCTGACCCTCAGGATCGAAAATGACCTTGAGGCCGATCAGAGCCCCCCAATTGCGTTTTCCACTTGGTGGTAACCATGGTGATGACTGCTCATTACCCCAGCGAGCAAAGATCCAGTCCTAGAGGTTCATTTTAAGAGGAGGGAAGAATGCTGTTGTTGTAATATTGACGTTCAAGAGCAGAGAACCGTCACCGGGACGGACTGAGGAGAAAAATCCCGTTCTGATTTCATAGACTTTAAGTGTTTGAGATCTCCACTCGCCATTTACTATCTTCAACAGGATAAAACTTGTTGCCATTCGTCCACCTGTCCATGAATAATCGTGAATTCTCTTCCAAGAAATAATGTTTAGCGCTTTGAAGATCTCTCCCAAGTGAAAGTTTGCCCAGGCTCGATTCTTTGATTTGACATGTGCCAACAGTTCTGCCATTTTAAGTTCTCCCTGAAATGTAATTGTAGACTGAACTTGGGGATGTGGGTTTGCATTTGGACGACTCGTGTGAGGATGCATGACAGCAAGCTCATTTCTAGGTATCCTCTTATCCGGAGTGTTTAATAATTCGTGGGAAAATAAATTGCCTATCGAAACAACCTGAGAGAAATAGTCGCTTGCATAGGTTGGTCGTGGTTCTTCGCCGAAGCGAGTATTGAGTAAAGCAGTCATCAAATCCCTCCGAATTACACGTTGCCTTGGTTCCCTGTTGTTTACCAAACCAAAATTTACAGTATAGCTGTAAAGTTTTTGGTCTCCGTTGAAATTGATTTGGAAAAAATTGGCTGTGATATCCTTACCTACTGTAACGCGGTCATTTTCAGATAGACTCCAGCCGGGCAGCTCCAGAGCGGAATTAATCCATTTTCCATAGTTCTCTCTTTCACTTTGCTTTCTCATTTCGTGATTTTCGCTGAGCATCAGAAGCTGCAGTGCGGCTAGCATTGCTAATTGCTAAAGACTGCATGCTAGAAGAGATATCTTTACCCTTGCCCTTACCCTGTGACTGCGCAGACATTTTGAAATGACTTTTGATGAAGAAACTTCTGTCAAAGATAGGCTTAATATGAGTGCCAAACAAAAAGAGATGAGAACCTAAATGAATGATAATTGGAAGGCGAATTGGAGGCTTTAAATAGATATAGCGACATCTAACTTTTGCTAAGCACTCTACTTAAGAGTGACTGTGCAAGCAGAGGAGCAATTTCATAAACTGTAGTTGGAATACCACAAGTCTAGCAAATAGCTTGGACTAAAGACACTGAGGCGTGGAGGTGGTTTTCTTAGCAAGAGCAAAGGTTTAGACTTGCGTTTCGAATTATGAGTGTGCTGTGGCAAGCATTATCGAAGATAATGAGGAGGATGAAGATTGGTCTTGTGCTTAAATATAAATATGTCATTCTGGTAAGGAACGTAGCTGTTTGATCAAACAAACATTCATACTCTGGGGACTCGGGGTCTATTAACAAGTAGCTCCAAGATTTGCTTCAGCAGTTTCCTTGATCTTCAGTCCCTTGGACTAAGACTCAGTCTATCAGATGAGCTATAGCAATCCCAGCAACTGTCCCAAGATCAGGAAAGAGCACTCGCCCATTTGCTTCCACGCTATTCAGCACGATAAACCTTCCCAAGGAGTTCAGAAAGGAACATAGTCCTATTCCTAAAACCAGCTCCAGCCCAATATCTCTAGAGAGCTTGCGAACGAGTATCTCCTGTGCCATTTCTCTTGTTCTTTCAGTGTTCGAGCTCTGTCGACCGCAGATCTAAAAGGTACGCTGCCAAAGTCAATATTATCAATTGGGTCAAGGAAATGATTAAACAGGGCTTCAATCTCAGTTCCGTCATTTCCGTCACAAGACTTTCTCAATATCTTCCCCTCCCACCCTCCGGCAGTCTTTTCTAAGTTCAATATACATATCCGGCATTCTCATCAACCTGCAAATCTACATATCGCCTTCAATAATCGCTCTCACCCTCGCTCTTCTCTACATCCCCATTCTTCACCTAAGTCTCAACATTGTCCCATCCAGATCGACTTGCAAAGTCTTATACTTTCTCTATCGCGCCAACACAACGTCTTACTCTTTCAGCAATGACAAATTGCTTCGATGTATTTGTCGCGATTCTGAAAGGTATGATGTAACCACATTCATGCCAGCAATATCATATCTCTGTATGCTTCCCATTTTCTTCCAGCCTTTAGGGCTAAGGGGAATCTATGTTCGTTCAGAGGATATAGTTATGGTCTGCGGATATCGCAATGCCATCTGGGTGGATCATGGTCTTGTGTGACGTAGGTAAGACAGGTGGAGAAACAACCATTGGCAGTATTGCTATCGTCCGGTGTGCCTTGCTCCAGGTTAAAAGGTGGGTTGAAACATTATTGCCTCTGATGAGGAATCTGAAAGACGAGATTAGTGATGTGTGGTCATTAGAAGGAGATCAAGCTTGGAAGCTTTTGCACACGAACTACCAGCATGGCACTGGGAGGTTTGTGCGGTAACATTTTATGCAGCGATTCCAAATGCTGACACTCGTGATAGATGTACTCAACAGACTGTCGCTGGCTGTTCTGCTTCCGATGTGACATTCTGCTGTTTGGCGGGGTTGACGTGCCGGGAATTGACGCGTTAGGTTCCGCGCTGAAATCCCCACATGAGCTTCACAATACCCTTCTTCATCAAACAATCAGCTCTGTTATCTTATAAGATATTCCTTGTGACATTCGTTGAAACCGCATCGCTTGAGTCAAGCGGATACTACATTTATATCTTCGTTCGAAAAATAACTGATGATGGACAACAGATCTACACATTGGGAAGATACTCCTCCAGAGTACCTTCTGGCACATCCTTGTACAAGTACTTTGGATATCTTTCAAACAGCTCCCAAGACGTCTGCTTCAAGAAAGTTATCTGCTCCTCGACCCAAGGCTCTACTTCATCCCTCTTGGCACCTTCCGAGCTAACCTTGATCTCTTCCATAGCTGTGTCGATCCTCTCCCTCAACTTTTGAAGCTTATGGAGGAGAAAATGTTGCTGAATTTGCGACATATCATGATTTTGAGAGCTGATACTTCGTAGGGAAGTTCCACTATCATCCAAGTCTGAATTCACAAAAGAGTAGCTCGTTACCATACTGATCCTTTCTGGAGCATTGGTTGAAGGAAATGCAGCATGCCAAGTATGACCGCCTTGCATGACAACTGCACTCCCTGCTCGCGCTCCTCTTACTTTTAGCACTCGGCCATCTCCTGTTCGAATTGCCGTTTCGCCTCCAATCATGTTGCTTGTATCGCTCAGCATTACAACAACCACGACCTGAGTGGAGTCGCGGTGCCAGGAGTCTGTCAACACCTCGTTGCGGTATGAGGGATCTGCCACCAGTGACTGGTTAGGGCTACTAGGAGTCTCCTTCAAGTCATACACGCCAGCGATACCACCAGGTCCAAGCTGGACATTACAGTACCCAACTTCTCCAGGCCTGTCAAGAATCTTGAGTGGTAAACCGAACGCTTCGCTGACGCATTTCGTCACAGCTGGATGGTGCCACATATCTCTGATCCATGTTGCAGTCTTGGTTCATTAGTATTCTATTGCTTCTAGACGGTAGTTGTAACTCGCCTCTTCAAGTGTTCCAATATAACACGCTGCCCTAGCCCAAGAAGACATATGTTTATCTAAGACTTCTTTGCGGAGCAGATCCCTTCGAATCATTCTCACCCCTTCATCCGAGAAGAGTTGAAATGGCTCTGTGAAACACATATCAGGGGAAGTATCTGGCTTAGGAAGTCCCAAAGAAGTGAAGGAATGACGAGTTCTCGGAGGCGAGAACTCGAGATGAATTGATGGATCGAAAGGCATCATTTCAACTGGTTCATACGTCTTTGCTGCCGAAATATTCGCATTGGGGCTTTGTGCCACTAGTGGAAAATTGACTGCCATGATTTTCACTATTGTGGTAATTCGTTTGGAATGAAAGATCTTGACTGAGGAGAAAGGATGTTCTGCTTTTCAAGGTATTGATTGCATGTATTAATGTACATCCCACTCTCGAACACAAGTCTTCATCTATCATTCTCTCCACAGGAAGTCACCTCGAGACGGTTTGCAGTGCTCTTCTCATCCCAGTTAGGCCAAGAGATCCGGGACACAGTCATTGGCTTCAGCAGGGATTGGCCTATCCAAGCCGCGAAATCGGCGACCAATTACGCACCTCAAAGCCTATACCATTCAAGGTCCGCTTCGTCGAAAACTCTTATCAGTTCATGATAGAATAGAATTGATCTTAGATGTGCATCGATGGAGACCTGAATAGTCAGCGACGTCAAGGGTATGCCAGAGGAACCTACTGTTTCATCCACAATATCTAGAGCTCCATTGCTATCACCGTGCCAAGAAGGCAACGGGCTGACCAAATATATATGTTTTGACAGGTGCCGATATTCGTTGTCTACATGACCTTGCGGAACTGCAAGAGGAGCATGGAAATCTTGTCTTTCATGGCCAAAGACCTGGTTGATTACCCCAGAGAGATATTTCCAGCTGAGTGACTCATCCCCCAAAGCTGGAGATGGATCAAGAACTCTAGGCCCTGCATTAACCACAAGCGCGAACCAGTCTCTGCCCCAATACTCCTCCAAATGCTGGCTGATCTGACTGTCCAGGATGTTGGTTGGAGGTTCCCTATCAAATTTGAAGGCGAGCACTACAGTCCGTTGAGGAGTGAAACTGGCTTCTAACAGTGCGGTAACGCTAGCCAATAGAGCAATTAGGTTGTTTTTACTGCTCTGAGTGCCTCTCCCATAAATGTAAGTACTTGTATTGTCAAAATATCCTGAAAATGGAGGGTATTTCCACTGATGCTCAGCATTTTGGGGAATAGGATTGACCTATAACTATCAGCTCGGCAACGATACTAGCATCAGAGAGACCAACGTTCTGGCGTGCAGTGAGCAATATTGGTTCCAGATTGCTATCAGTTCCTTCCCACGTGTACACTAACCCATGAGTGTTCACATGTTCCAACTCAAGCTTCTCATGCCTAACTCATTAGTGTCTACTTCGGTCGACTGAAAAACTCAAAACCCACAATAGAGGAAAAGTATCTGTCAGATATCTGGCAAACTCGAAGAATATATTCCACCGCTCGTCTTCACCGACAGCTCTCATGTCATCAAATACCACAGTCGGTATCTGAATAGCCCTGCTCAGTCTCCGAGCACTCAACTCCCGGAATCCCTTCGATCTGAAAAGCCGTTCAACATTCTTGTCGGTGATCTCGGGATGAGCCATAGGACCAATATCTTCCTGCTCTGGCCATGGATCTCCATGGCCAAATGAGGTGGCTAGGTCATCGTCCTTGGAGAAGGTTTGGTATAGGCTGAAGGTAATGAGAAAGGTACAAAGAACGAAAGCTGCTATGACATGCTTCGTCACACGGCTCTTCTGTTGTCTATGCCGTCGATCAAAGAGAGTCGAAGTCTCTGTGTGAATTTGATCTTCGGACATCTCCATGGCGCCACAGGGGCTGACAGGCCCGAAGCACACGTCACCTGACCTGGGATCATTCACAGCGCGCAGAATTGTTGTTTTCAAGCCTTTCTGAACGGATCGGCGCGCAGAATACCAAGATTTGAAGGACCAGAAAGAGGAATATCTGGGTCGCCTTTGTTTCTCTATTTGTGCCTTGTCGTCCGTCTGACCCCCAATTGGTCACACGGTGGCTGATGCCATTCGCGAGCCGAATAACGAATATGACCACCCACCCTCTCAGGACCCCCACCCTCCGGGCCGAAGATAGCTCCCGATAGACGCCTGGACCCGAAAGTTGATTTCTCTTAGTAACTCTTCAGCCGATCAGGGGGGGCGACATTGCTTCTCCAGTCAGACAGCCTTCTCCACGCAGACAGCCTTCTCCACGCAGACAGCCTTCTCCACGCAGACAGTCTTCTCCCCCCCTCATGTTTTCCTTCTTTCCTTCTTTCCTTCTTTCCTTCTTTCCTTCTTTCCTTCTTTCCTTCTTTTCTTGGAACCGTTTACTATTACTGCTCCTTCCCCTCCTGTTGGCTCCTTTCCACTGCCAACTTCTTTTCTCATCCCACCTCCACGTATACAATATCCCAACAACTCTAAGCAAGGAACAGAGCCTTACTTCTCCTTCCAGAGCAATCTGCGTCACAGACACATCTACATATGTACATCAAGAGCTGCATGCTCCCATTAGCTGATCTTGGTTTCAGGCTACAACAAGTTGCAGATCTCCACTGCATTCATCGAGGGGAAGCTTACGATCAGCGGCAGTTCAGGCACCGGTTAGGCTCTAAGAGCCTTACTGTCTTACCTTTTACCAATAACACTCGCTCCTTCTTCCAGCTGCCGTTTCAGATGGAACAAGAGACATCACTACCGACTAGTCCAATCCATTACAAACCGCTGTGACTTAATTCCGCTTTAGCATACCTCAAGCAGCTTTATCTTGACCGTTGCCTAGAACCCAATCAAACAGATCATTATCTGTTATAAACACACTTGATTGGTACAAAGGCCTTCTCGTAACCACCTGCACGCTGCTGCAGTTGCGAGCGGGTTGATATCCGCGACCGAATCAGTGAGGCGTGTTGCGTTGTTGTGTTACGCTGTGTTACCCTACGTTGCGTTGTGTTACGCTGTGTTACCCTGCGTTGCTTTTTGTTGCCCTGCTTTGTGTTGCCCTGCGTTGCTTTTTGTTACCCTGCGTTGCTTTGTGTTACCCTGCGTTGCTTTGTGTCACCCCGCCTTCACCGATATCTTTTCCCCTGAGTCTGAACCGCGAGATGCCATTGCGACTTGCAGCGATGATGTGGAAGTGATAGCATGGAATGCGAGGAGAGCAGGTTGCGGTTTGGGATCAATGAGTATGGATGATGGAGGTCAGCGTGCGAACTGCAGAGAGTTGGCAAACTGTTGGATTTCTTGTCGTGTTTTATTATCTGCTGTCAATCCATTTGTCTTGTCAAACCATCCTCTGCTGCCAATCCATCTACACCCCAACCCTATCAACCAAGCCCCTCTCCCCTCCCTTCGCCTGCTTCCATCTTCCAAACAGGAGCCCACCAGGAAAAATCCCATCCGCTCCCCATGCAATCTCTCTTGGATCCCGGAAAGGAGACCCCCTCGCAGGCCGGCATTTATATATCTCGGAGGGAACGCGATGGGGAGAGAGGTGGATTGATTGCTAGGAAGCGCTTGGAGTGAATTACAAAAGAGTTTTTGCGTCGCCCCTTTCATCCGCCCAGACAGGAACACAATGCACCAGCTGTCCTTGCGGAGCTATATTTTCGGTTTGTGGTACTGGAAAGGAGACGCCCAAGTTCGAGCACGTGGACCCGCTTCAGAGGAGACATCTGGGGATTCGTGGCAGGACAGGGTTTCACAGCGGCGTTTCTTCTGTGGGTCCTCGGTCTCTCTAGCACGTCGGCGCAACTAACCATATCTCTGAATCCTTGGTTAGAAGTAATCTACGGACAAGCCAACATTCAGTGTAGGCGGGTATTTATAAATCCGAATGGGAGAGTGATGGGAATGGAGGTGAATTGATTGCTGGGAGGTAGTTCGAGTGAATCTTCTCAAGCGTTTGGATTCTATGATTGGTGGGGAGCTGGTGCTATTTTAACGTTTGGATGATGGTAATGCCAGTCTGACGACCATGAGAGACTGTGTCGATAAAGAGCAGGCCGGAAGTGGAAACGTTAAAGCCGCTGCGACTGCTTTTTGATCTATCAATAACTTATTCTTTGCTTTCATCTCGTGCTACTATGAACCTATAGAACAGTCCCGTACTGCAGACGCACCACTAGCTTAGCGAGACAACCAATAAGTTTGATCTGTCCTAACATATTGCTATGTCTATCCTTCAATTGCAACCAGTGTTGAGGAAAGCCATGTTATTCTGCTTCTGAAGAGTGGCCGGACAGTGTATCGAAGATGACAATCTGGGCTGATAAGCAGAGGATTGGAAGGGGGAGAAGAATGAGGGTTTGACACCAAGGTATTTGGTGTTCTGTATAATAAAAGTCGATATGTCGGATATTTGTGATCTTAGGTTCGGCTATCGGGAGAGGAAACGCTATCTTGGAGATTGGGATCCACTTCAAGCTCCGTATAAGAGTACTTTATCGCCTATCTTCGAGCAAGCCGGGTATCCATTCGCCAGTTGATGTCTGACGTATGTGTACAATTGGTGCTGGAAAGCGAAATCGAAAAATGAGTTTCGCAGTCGTACATCCGCTGACCGGGCTATGTCGTGATAATTTGTCGCGCTCCAGTGAGTCCGAGATGGGTCGCGGGCAGAAGGCGAGAATTCAGAAAATTCCTCTAGGAGCAACGGTATACCTGGATATCGATCACTTCGTTGGCTTTGGCCGCGGAATACTGTTGAGGCTGCCCGCTCAAGGCTATCGAGCGAGAACATGACTATCCTCGGCTCTATCCTCAAAACGGATCGAGTATTTGATCATGTTGTCATTAAAGGACCAGAATACTACCTCGGAATGGTCGAATCACACCTCATCGTCTTAGGACGCAAAAGGAAGGCACCGCACAAATTCGTGTCGGGGTCAAAATTCTCGTCTGTACCAGAAACTACATAGTCCCAGATTTCTGTTCTTGCGAGATTAAATGTTCGATGGAGATACCGCACTTTAGCTTCGCCGCCTTCAGACTTGAATAAAATGGCCTCGACAAGGCCTTTGCAGCGGCTGCTCAACCGACTTCTCATCCTTTCCAATCTGAAACTTCCGTCGAGTAAAGAAAGGTATATAACCTCAGCATCCATTGCGACTTTGAGTCCTTCCTCGGCAAATGAGAGAGTAAAGAGTGATAAAGGTTCATTCACAGCATGGACAAGTTGAAATAGCTGGGATGCCTGCTTGAAGTACAAAGGTTTCAAGCTGCTTAATATCCTCTTCAAAAGATCTGGAGGAAGCTGATTGAGCCTCTCACGCAAGTCTAGAATAGTGTCGCCATCTCGGAGACCCTCTAAGAGTGACAATATGCCTAAGCGTACCCAGAGGAATACACCAGACGCCCTTTGGGTGACTTCTAACACCAGAGACGTTGCATCCAAAGGATATAGCCGCGTGAGTACGCGAAACATAAAGTTTTCCTGTAGGCTTTCGGAGACGAAAACTTGTATATCTGAGTAAGTTAAATCTTCCAATCGAAGTGAGAGATGGCACTTGAAAGCGTCTTCGAAAACCAACCACGGCCGACTCGCGACGCAGACCTTTACGTTTGAGTGAGATAACAAGAAACTCTGTAGAAATTCCACAAGCTCTGAGCCTTCACTGTCAAATTCATCAAGCCCATCAATGAAAAAGGTGAATCGAGTTGATTTGTCAGCAACCAGGTGGTTGAACACGCGCACAAGCTCAATCATTGTCCAAGCGCGAAGGTCCCCTCCAAATAACTTGTATGATCTCCATCTCTCGGGGAAGATTTTCTCTATGCGGCCGGGAAACTTTTCGATGGCTTGGTGAAGTAGTGTCTGAAGGAGGCCGATCTTCGACATCTGCATTACTGTACCAGAATTTCAAAAGAGATATCCGCCAGTAAGCAATCGTGAGTCCCGTGCCCATTCTGACACTCTCTTTCGAGTATACTCGTACTTAAATAGATACTTCATGAGTGTGGATTTACCGCTGCCCGGCTTTCCAGTATAGTTTCTCATCCCCCTGGAGCCAATTTGCAAAGCCGGACCACTGAGGGCTCGCCGAACGGCCACCTTGAGTAGAAAATTCCTCTTGGGATGTCTGATGCATTTGATCGTCGTAGAAGATGCAAGAAATGTTTTTTGATGAGCTTCAATAATTTCTTCAAAGCAATTTTCCATATCGCTAAAGCCCAATTCTCAATGATGCGCGAGCGAATAATTTGCTGTCTCTGAGGTTCTGTTACCTCTGACAAGCGCAAAGAAAACAATGCCCGGTCGGCTGTTCTGTCTGACTACCAGCTGTTACGATGCAGCAAGTCAATGACATCCCTTTGCCATTGTTGGGTTTTATTCATAGATCAAACCAACTGCTGTTTAATACTGTCGATGGACGTATTACTGGATGCCGTATCATGAATCTGCTCACGGATGGATACCAGCAGAGTTGTATCCAGCTGCCGGCGATATCGCTCTAACCTGGCTGATAAGGCTTCAATTTCACTCTCTTTCTACAAACTGTTTAGCGCTTGTCGAAAACTGTTCCATCTTGGATGAGAGCCTTGTGCCTTTAAGCCTTGAATAGCATTCTGGAGACTCGTGGACATTTTCACACATTCATCACAGAGTCCTTTGAGCTGCTTCTCGGTCTGCGATAGACCCTCATTGCTCAGCGGTAGAGCCAACCCACTGCTGAGCTCTTGAAGACTGCGCGCGAGTGTCTCCAGCTCCAAATTTTCGACGAGGCTGCCATGGGCGGATGATAGACTTCGCGGCTTTTGGAGACCAGATCGCTCGTACAAGTGACGAATTGAATAATGCAAGGCATATATGATAGCCAATGCTTCGGCCATGCGATGTTGGCCAGACAGGACTTTGGTGATACAAAGGAAGGCGAAGAGAAAGTTGGGAATTGAGTGGGAGTTTGAATCTCTGACGTGGGCTGATAGGCTCTGCGTTGGGCTCTCCCACCGACCCGACCAACAGAGCTGTGTCCAACTAGAGCGGGAGCGAGCCTAACAGGCAAGAGAATCTCACGATCCCTTTCCTGTGTTCGCCTCCTCGGGCACGACTACAGCTATGATAGACAGCACAACACATCACTGTTGAAGCTCGCTAGCTGCCCCTGTAAGCGAAGGGGGGAGCCAGGAGCGGCTCTAGGCGAGGAGAGCGCATATCGAGTGACTTGATTGGTATTTCCGCAACCGCTGTCGATGCATTGGATCTGACATGCTGATTCTATTTGGTAGATGGCGGATCGCACCCCCATTCTGCGGCCGATCACGTGCGCCATGTCCTTCCCCATGTGACCGTGTCATCAGATTCTGGGAATTCTCGTTGATGCTATTTTGAGCGCCGTGGGAGTCTGGGTATCCGGACGCCACTACCTGGCCGTCTGCTGGCGGGCGGGCATGTCGCTACGGTTAAGAGAGCCTAGCGTCCCTGCAATGCAAACAAACAACTTGATCGATCGATGCCCAAAGAAGAAAGAAACAATTGGAAGTCGAGCAGCAGCAGCAGCAGCAGCAGCCGCAGCAGCCCAGCCCATCTCACTGCCCTCTTAAGCGAGCGTCGGACTGATCTAACAAACCGCTCCGCACCTCCCTACTTACTCAAGTCTCTTCTCACCTCACTCCTCTCCATCACCAGACAATGCCAGATCAACATGACTCCCTTCTCTCCATGGACCGAGACCGATCACGTTGATGATTCCGAGTCCACCGACACCGACTCCAGAGCTCCCTCCAGGCAATCCATCCAATGGATCCTCAACGCTGCCCCATCACGTGCGACGAGCTTCTCCTCCTCCTCCTCGTCGCGGGCAGAGGCTAAGCAGCGCCTCCAACCCCAAATCTACAACCCGTCCTTCAACACCTTTCCCTACGAGATAAGACTGCAGGTCTACTCGCACCTCTTCACCCGCAGCGACATCGCCATCCCCATCACCACCAGCACGCCACTATGGACCATTACCCGCTCCACCCCACCCCACGATAGCATCAGCGAAACCAACACCATCGCCCTCCTCTACTGCTCCCGCCTCCTCAACGCGGAAGCCACGCCGCTCCTGTACTCGACGCACGTCTTCGCCATCGAGATCTTCACCCCGACCCACGCGCCCATCTCCTTCCCCGGCCCGCTCAACCTCCCGCGGCACTTTACGCACATCACGCGGATGCAGACGTACCGGCTCACCTTCTCCGAGAACCTCTCGGTGCTGACGCACTTCCCGAAGCTGAAGGAGGTCGAGTTCTGGCTCGGCTTCGGCGGAGTGGAGTGGAGCGCCTTCCTGCGCACCGTGAGCAAGCGCTTCGAGCGCGGCGAGGGCCGCGTCAAGAAGGCGACCTTTGTCCTCCACATCACCGGCCAGGTCAGCGGGGAGATGATCCACGTCTGGGAGAAGAGGAGGGAGGAGGGAGAGCGCGTGGGACTCGCCGAGGTCTATCGGGAGGTGTATGGGGGCGTGATTGAGGGGAGGGAGGGGGAGGGTCTGTTTCGGGGGTTCAAGAGGAAGAGGGTTGTGCAAACCGGCGCGGGCGTGGGGAGTGAGGGGTTCGAACACCCAGGCACGATTCGGCTCATCGTGGAGTAGATGACGGTGGATGGATGTGGTCGGAGCGCAGGGGTGGCTGGGTCGGTGGAAGAGGTATCTTCATATCATTGTTAAGATAGGCGCGCTGCTACGATTGGATTTCGGGTTCTAGCTCAATGATATCCAAATTGTTGGTCCTGTTCATGGAAGCATGGAGGATCTCTCTCTCTCTCTCATATTGGCAGCATCATAAAAGTTCATATCTTTATAAACTGATTTCAGCATCTCTCTCTTCCTTTAGACATACTCTATCCCTCGCTGCATAGAAGGATTTGAAGAGATGAATGTGTGGGATGGTTAGGTCGAGAAGAAAGAGGTAGCCTCTCGACTCATAAATCCTCACAATCGCGAGGCTAATATCACGCCAAATGTTCATAAATCGATATTCACAATCGTTCAATTCGTCAGCCATCTCAATTATTACAATAAGGTCTTGCTTTTTCATCCCGCATTCGCACTCCAGTCCCACGCTCACCTAATTATCCCAGAAAATATTAAGAGGAAATAGGTTCGCAATCTTATGATACCCAGTTTCATTAGGGTGCAACCAATCACCACTCTGTAGACTAGGGTCTAGGGTATAATGTCTCTGCGGATCTCTCAGGAACTCATCGAAATCAATTACTTCATCGAAGATATCTGAGCTACGGATGAAGTCATTGACTCTCTGCCTCGTCTTCTCGCGTTGAGGATCACTGTAGGATTCAAGCGTCGTGTTGTAGCCAGGCGAGCTGAAGGGAGTGATGGTCGCGGCGAAGAAGGGGATGCCAAAATCGGAAAGACGCGTGGCGATTTGCTTGTAGGCGGCGATGATGCGGTCACCAACTATTTGTTGCGTTGCGGCGTCCGTGGCAGCGGTTCCGATGTCGTTTACGCCTTCGAAGATCATGGCGTAGGCGATGTTGGCGTGTGCAAGGACATCACGGTCGATGCGTCCTAGAGCATTGGGTCCGAGGCCGTCGTAGAGAATACGATTTCCACCGGCGGCTTGGTTGAGGACAGAGATGGAGGAGGTACGTGGATTTTGTTGCATGCGGGCCAGGAGAAGGTCTGGCCATCGATCATTGCCGTCTGTATCAGAGGCGCGTCCATCTGTGATGCTATCACCGACGATAACAAAGCCTTTCGAGTTGGGTGTTGTGAGGACTTCAACTGCGGAGAGGAAATACCAATGCGCGAGGCTGGTAACTGAGGAATCAGTGAGATTGGCTGCTGTGACATAGTTCCCTTGTGATAACCAGGTAGTGGCGCGTGAACCTGGGTGTGAAGTGATGGCGTTAGTGGTTTGGCCTGTTGCAAGGTAGATGGTTATGGTAAGCTCGGATTGAGGCTTTACAGACAAGGGAATCGGGTCTGAGACGACGAGAGCGCCGTTTGGAACGGTGAAGTTCTTGTCTCCGCTAAATGTAACTGTATGCAACGTATGGGTGTCGATGCTTCTGGCACCCGAGGTACCATTCGTAGGCAGAGCCACGGTTACAGCTGTGATGGGCAGGTCGGTCAATCCAAGTGCATTGGAGAATGTAATTCGAATGTCAGAACCACCGAGAGATGTATGGATCGTTTGGCGGATGGTGGAATTTACGAATACGATTCCTGATTGATTCTAGTCCTAGTTGTCAGAAATTGCAGAGCAATTGTGAGTGTAGTGGGACATACATAAGGCGCAGGAGGCAAATTGGTATATTCCGTGAGCTGTGGCATGCTCACCCAGGTATCTAGCCAGATGTTACTGTTCCTTGGCGCCAGTTTCGCAGCTGCTACACTGAATAAAGCCAAGGCCGCAGCGAAATATCCTGAGTGGCCCAGCATATTGAACAAGGCAAGGAATTGGTCGAAAGCTTGACTGACAGGAGAGGAGGGAATCCAAACTTTTTAACTTCCCCATCTCCAACCCCAGACCCCGCAAGGAAAACAATTTCAGGAAAGAACGGCAGGAAAAATGTTAGGCCGCGGAAAGTATTCAGCGGCTAAACATGGACGAGAGATGCAGGTACCGTCCCGTCGTTCAGTCTTTGAGCACTGTATTCCGTATCCTTTCACCCGTGATGTCTGCTCCGTTGGAAAATGCATTGGATTGGTCTTTCCCGCATGCTGGGAATGGTGTGCCTGACATATCCAAATACGTTGTCCCGAGCATTCGGACACTCATCCGCTCAGACATAGTGGTGCTTGGCATTCACAACCAAAAATTGTTGTTGGGGACAGAAGGTATTCCACTGAACACCAATCTAACAATGACGTGCCATTTATTGATCATTTAGCCATTTATGGCTGAGGTGGGGTTGCGGGGATATTTTAGACTCGATCTCGGTTCGGCGAGCACAACCGAGACAGACTAGGAATAGTCAGAGTTCCTGCATTCAGGCTGATTCTGGTCAAGGTAATTGGTTGAAGTTGTGACTATTTCAATCGCGACATTGCTCAAGAGACGAGGTGAACATCAACTTTGCGACCGAGCTTGTCCCGCTTGACAGAGTGCTGCAATTGGGGATAGAAGTACTTTGAAGTCAATTGAAGAGATGGAAAATGAAGTAAAGTAGAGAGACAAATTACTTTGAAAACAGTCCTTCGCTGCATTGTGGATGCGGTGGTCGTCAACAATAATGGAATCCAGGAGCATTTATGTCATGTCCCACGGTTCGAAGGGCTAGAGAAAGTTGTCCGTCTCCAAACCCCTGTGACAAATTCCAGATCTCAGCGATTGATCGAGAGACGGCAGAAGCCCAGGTAACTATACATGCCATATAAAATGGTGGCTTGATCTGAGTACTCGTCATGTAGATATGAAATTAATCCGCAAATCCTGAGGCATTCCTGCTACAGCATGGTTTTGGAACATAAAATGAATCAACAGTACATCTCTGTTGAGAAAAAAGCTAAATGGTCGTCTTGGTTCCAACCCGTTGTTCAAATTTCCTTGTACGGACTCCATGTTATCTGCGAGAAGACGAGCTTGTCAGGACAACTGGAGTTCTTTGTATCGAGATAGAGACGGGACTCGTCCTCCAAGACTTGGGCCTCGTGTCTCTGCCTCGCAAGGCTCAATGATTCCTCCACGAGGTGTGGTCTCTTCCTCCCGACGTCATCAAGCCCATTGACGAATATTAAGGTGTGCATTCTCGACCAGAGATGATCTTGATTATCTTCCTTCCATTTTCGTTCGATGATTTAGTGGTTCAGGAAACATTCCAATTCGTTTTCATTGTCCTTTTCGGGATTCCGTATCATGCCGAGCAAATGATCGCCGTTCAATTGATCAGATGCCGTGTTTAGCTTGTATTGAGTGTCTTGCACTCAACAGAGGGTGATCGACTAGCAGACGCATTGTAGATTCGATTGGAAGAGAGATAGCTTGTTCCTTAATGGTGGCAGGCTAGAGAAAACAAAAGATGGTCTTTCTCTTAGCACTAAAGGTCAATGTGATGTAATTGGAGAAGAGACGAAGGTGTCGAGGAATGCAACGCGTTTAGCTGGGGTAAGCTTAGCCTTTCCTTTTTGGGCGAAGATCGGAATTTACCGACTCAGAATATAATTATCAGCCACCTACCCCATCGCCTCTCCTCTCTTTATCGTCTTTTACGCTCATAGAACCTTTCGAAGGGAAAGTTATAGGAGCTGTACGTAGCATTGATAGCTATATCTGTCTTGAATCGAAGAACATGAGGGACTTCAGCTAAATGCTCCTAACCAAATCATCTTTTGTTTGTCTTCAGGGTCCTTGGCCGACTCCTCGAATGTCGGCTGAAGGTGGCTGTGGATGAGAATATTGATCTCCTAATGCAAGAACTTATGCTACAGGTTGTGAGGAAAGATCATAAAATCCTGCCGACTTGTTGAAGAACTAAGTTTCGGTGAAAATGGTCTTAGTGGCACTTCTTTAGCAAGTTGCCTGGAGATCAACAGAGACGTCAAGGAAGCTCGAAGGTCTATCGCCTTTGCTCAATAGAATCGCCGGCGGAAAGATCAACACCAGCAATACTCATCATGAATATCATTCTTTGTTTGTCCGAAGTAGTTTGCCGGATCCAATGGTCCTACAGTCAGCTGCGTCCTGCTGCCAAGACACGGAGCTGGACTTTACGACATCGCAGCCAGAGATTGGTGTGATGTTCTCAGCCTGAGGAATTGTTATTTTGAAGATTCCAAATCGCGGGACTATTTTGTAACTATATTCGCAATCCGCGAATCGCTGGAACTGGTGCAGATTTCATACACACTCGCACAACACTATTGTCAAATCTGAGAATGGGAGCGAGCTATCGTAGATGGCAGCTAGCTTTGTCAGTCAGCGTGGATGTTCTTACAGCTTCTTTTCTCCTTTTCCGAGCTTTGGTTAATATCGTCTTCTTTAGAATTGTTTCCGTATCCGTGCACCTGCTTTGGCATCTTTGTTGTGGAAGTATAGTTCCATTATTCGTAGCTGAGTCTCTATCATATCCTCTACCTTTCGCGAGAATGGGACTTTGACCTTGGCTTTTTTGCCTTGAGCGAATACGAAAACGTATTATGTTTCATGTTATCCAATTAACTGTCATGTCGTGCAAAGTTTTTAGCCCCACGTCTGTTATCAATCTGCAGCTGCTTGGCATAATATATCCACAATATGGTGTCTGAATACTTGGGACTTTCTTCTGGGTTTCTACTGGTAAGCTGCCAGAAAAAGCAAGACTTGACGCAGCCCATGCGACCTTCTGCATGGAGTGTGCTGCAGAGGATCCTTACTCGTCATCACCAGCGCGATGTGATTGAATTCCCACGAGAACAGCAAAGTGTTTCCCGATGGTGGATCTTTGGTGCTTCATTTGTCGGGTCTTGAATCCCGCTCCCGTAGGAACGTTATTGCTATTGATAACGGTACCTTCGATTCGTGTTCTCTGGATTTTGTATTTTCTCTTTGTGGATACGGACGCGACCAAGAGTATTACGTGCTGCGGAGTGCAAATAGCACCACCATCCATGCCCTGGACACCGGCATCGTGATCACGTGAATACCCTACCACCACCAAACTACCTACCGATCTTGGAATCTACCTCAGGCAAATATGCACATGGATCGGCAATTCATGGTATCGCTCGAGTTTCAATATAGTGGGAGGAGCGCAGATCCAGCCATGACCCTAGAATTGAGTGTCGCTACAACGGATATAACTGTCAAGGTTAAGTAGACTTGAAGTTGATTTCTCCTCCCACCACTGACTCCTGCAGTTACCGACTGCATGGTACGCGGATGTCTGCTACCGTTTGAGCTCTTAAATCGTGGGTTGTGGACGCCTTGACTTATCTCAGATCCACATTTGACACATTCGTCCGAATTCTCAATGGCACCATCCCACACCCTTTGATGCAATGACGCCTCTTGAACCATTGCCACAACAAGCTTTGAACTTCCCTAACCGATGATCTACATATATCGACCTCGGCCGCTGCTCTGGAGGATTCAGAGTGCTTATCAATTGCAGCCATGGCGTCTGAGAAGCATCCCGACAACATCTCTCAGAAATCTTCCGAGAGAAGCGATCTTGGAAAAGAAATACCACGGGCAATTCTGGAAGACGCAGAACTTGTGACAGAAAAGGGCAATGTAATCACCAAGGATGGTGCTGTTGTATCGACTCAAGAAAGCGACGCCAGTCTCTCCGGAAATATCTTCTTGGATCCTGAAGTCAAAGCCTACTATGTTGGCGTGTATGAAAAGTCAAAATATGAGTGTCGTCATGTGTTCGACGCAGACTTAACGTGGACCGCGGAAGAAGAAAAGAAGTTGGTGCGAAAGCTTGATTGGCATGGTAATTGGCATTCAAAAGCTTCCCACATAACAACTATACTGACCGCTAAACTTAGTGTGCCTGTGGGCGTGCGTCATGTTTTTCAGTCTTCAAGTTGACCGTGGAAATCTCGTGCAGGCAGTTGCTGGTACTTTGCTGAAAGATCTTAAGCTCAACACCAATGGTCTGTCTGTTCCATCTTTGTGGGCTACAACCTAACTCTCCCAGATTACAATTTTGGCAATACCGTCTTCCTGGTTTCCTTCCTTCTTGCTGAGCTGCCTTCTCAGTTAGTATCGAAAAAACTCGGCCCAGATCGATGGATTCCGACGCAAATGGTTCTTTGGTCAATTGTTGCCATGTCACAAGCTGCTCTCAAAGGCAGAAGCAGCTTCCTTGCTACTCGTGCATTGCTCGGAGTTTTAGAAGTGAGTTCTCATCATTATACTGCTTACTCTCTTAACTCATTAATATACACAGGGTGGATTCATTCCAGATATTGTTCTCTGGCTCTCGTACTTCTACACCAGCCGAGAGTTACCTATCAGACTTAGTTTTTTCTGGACAGCTCTGAGTGTTACAACTATTGTGACGGCTCTATTGGCATTTGCGATCTTTCATCTAGATGGTCATGGTGGGCTTGCTGGCTGGAGGTAAGATATCTTATCCGAATTGATCGTGAGCATTTTTAAATTGCTTTACTAGATGGATTTTCTTGATTGAAGGTTTAATCACTCTCTTTCTTGGTATTGCGTCGTTCTTCTTGATGCCTGCTTCTGCCGTCCAAACAAAGGCCTGGTTCCGTCCAAATGGGTGGTTCAACGATCGTGAACTTAGTATCGTGGTAAATCGTGTGTTGCGTGATGACCCAAGTAAAGGTATGAATGGAACTCTGCTTATGACAATTGAATTTGATCTGATGAGAAGGCAATAGGAGACATGCATAATCGACAGGCCATTACACCGAGGAGACTTTGGCATGCTTTGAAGGATTACGATCTGTGGCCGGTAACTCTTCTATCCAGAGGTCATCTGCGTTTCTAACAATTTAAAGATCTACTTACTCGGCTTAACGTGCTTCATTCCTCAAACTCCGGCTACTTACTACGTCACGCTCATTCTTAAACAGCTTGGGTTTAGCTCGGTAAGTTACCCCTTACCTCTTACTTAGATATAACTAATGTTTATAGTTCAATGTCAATCTATTAACCATACCCTACAACGTCTTCCACATCATAACACTACTTATCATAACCAGAGTGAGCGAAAGTCTCAATGAACGTGCTCTAGTTGGTAGTATCCAAGCCTGGTGGACACTCCCTTGCGTTATCGCACTTGCTGTTTGGCCGAACTTGGTCAAGAACAAATGGGGCACATTCGCGCTCGTTACCACTCTTCTAAGTTACCCTTACTGCCACGCCATTAACGTGTAAGTTTTCCATTATTCGTCTGAACTCTACTAAAATCGATCTCAGAGGATGGGCATCTAAGAACTCCAACAACGTCGGATCCCGTTCCGTCTCGACCGCTCTATACAATAGTAGGTCTCTCTGCGTATCCCATCCCCAACATATCCCTAACCACCAACTCTAGTGTGCGTCCAACTCGGCAACATCATCTCGGCCAACATCTACCAAAACGACGACAAGCCTCTCTACCGCCGCGGCAATCGCAATCTCGTCGCCATCAACGTGATGGTGATTATTCTCTTCATCTTCGCCAAGGTGTATTACGTCACCAAGAACAAGATCCGTGATAAGAAATGGAATGCGTTAACCCATGAGGTATGTATTGAGTGTGAGGTGATCTGTTGTTCTGGCTGATGGTCATTCAGGAACAAATTGAATACACTAAGAATACTACCGATAAGGCGAGCAGACGCTTGGACTTTAGGTTCGCTCACTAGATAATTCGCGTTGGCTCCGAGTCACTGGAAGATGGAGATGTGAATGTTAATGCGGAGAGAGAAGAGAGAAGATAGGATATTGACTAGTATACAGTTACAACGCATTGAGTCTTTGATGGAACGCTCATCAAGAAATTTAGTCTTGATCGAACAAGTATTACGAGTAATTTCTCTGTTTTTCTCGTCACTTGGAATTGAGAACACTTCAAACCATACATTCTTTCTCGCAGGCCGTGGATCCTCCTATTTACTCAGACCAACCCAACTTTTGAAGTTCCCCAATTTTATAAGAATATATATTGTTTGATATAATTACAATACTCACAATGCCATTTATCCTTACTTCGTCGGTTCTCATCCTCCACAAATTTGCCAGGTAGACTACTTAAGATTAGCAAGATAGATGGTAGTGAAGACTAGGTTCACCACCCAATCTTTGTTCTCTCTCATGGTCTTGATTCTCTGCCGTCCTGATTCTCCGCCGTATTGATTCTTCGTCGCTTGAGTCTTCGACATCATGTCGAGAACTCATCGTCTCGAGCCTCTGAAGTCATGATTTTCGCTTTCTTGGCGATTCACCGTCTTAACCTCCCAACAGTCGAACGCTGGCCACGGAGATAGAATTTGCAACCTCATCTCCCTCTACTTTTGCGAACCACTTCCTCATTTCTCAGTGTCAAATTTTCTCGTGCCTTATTCCGAAGCAGTACATGATCTCCTTTCTTCGAATCCTCTAAAATCAATGTAACGCTGTAAGAGCTTGCGTCTTTGAGCTCACTTTTAGCATGTCGATCACGAACATTCTCATCCATGATGGGAGGAGAAGGGACAAACATCCCCGGGGTGGATGAGCCCCTGTGATCTTCGGAGAAGATGGGTAGAGTCGAGAAAGAGGTGTCCATGCTCAGCAGGCCCACGTTCGGATGACTGTACAAAGTGTCGCCATTGGCGTTTTTTGGACTCAGACTGTCAAGTACTGTCGAGGTCAACGGTTCGTTCGTTCGTCCGAAGATCACAGCTCCTTTCTCCTCGAGGGGACCGGGCTCAGACAAACGGCCGAATTGTGTATATTTTCCAGAAACTATTTGCTGAAGACGGTTGCAATTACAAGAGAAAGCTTTCGTAGACGTACAGGGCTCCCAAAGCTTTCCCCCACTGTGCCATCGAAGATTTGTCGACGTGAGATATTCTCGAGAAAGCTTAGAACCAGCTTCTTCAAATAACCGATTCATCATTGGAACGCTAGCTGCGAGGTAGTCTTTACCTTTGGGAACACTCTTCCACATGTGACAAAGCCCTGTCATAGAATCCTCACTCGGTTCCATCACATCTTCGAATCCGCTACCGAATAGAACGATGGCGTCGATATCTCGAGCCAAGTTTGTCCAGCCACCACTGTTCTTTTCAATGTAAGTCTCTTTAAGCCGAAAAGGTGACCTGTCATCGACTAGATCCATAAATTCCCAACCTCGAAGTACATCCCTCATTGTCCCTCGAACTTCTGGATTAGAACTTTCTTCCCTATTCACGCTCTTGTCTAGTAGCATTTCAAGGGACGACCAGATATCTAGCACCAGATCTCGGAGCGAATAATTTTGATTTCCAAGGTCGTCTTCCTTACAAAGTCTGAAGAGCGCTTGCTCTAGCAGAATCTTTTCCGCAGCTTCGTGATTGCTTGTGGAACAATCTATCGACGGAAATCTAAGCTCCTTTCCGTCAATTATATAGGGATTTCTGTAATGTCGTGTCTTCGCGATGTGCAAGATCACCGCTGAAGCTGGAACAAGCCAAGCTCTCCTCTCGTTTGTATCGTAGAGCACGACTGGGGACCGAGCTGCGCATCGAACAATCTTTTGATAAGGTCCTTTCCTCTGATGGTGGAGCTTGCTCTCTCTAGCTCCTAAAGATAGTCCTATCTCGCCAGTCATAATCTGCTGGAAGCCGAGTGTGGCTCCTGAAAATCTCATAGGACGGCTTGCTTGGTTGCAAGCAGACCAGTCGATATTTTCATAGTTTACAGCTTCCGTTCCAAGATGTGATTTAGTTGTTCCCCACCATCCAACAAAAGCACGAGTACTCTTAAGACTATCCATATCTACCTCGCCCAGGAGTGCACGATTAGGACAGCGTGCTACGACTTGCTCATACGTAAGCCGAACCTCCTCGTCATTTTCGATGTAGTGCCACTGGACGGAATCTTTGTACCGCTTCATAGGTAAGAAAGCGCTCGAATGGCCTTTGAGAAGAAGCCCTCCTTCGTGTTCGACAACACGTCGCGCTCCAATTAATGCTGCCATCATTTCTAGTGGGATCTCAAGACCGACTTCTTCTCCTCGTTCGGCAATGGGAAAGTCTTTGGCGATGACAGGACCGGTGAAAAGAGAGTGCCAGCATGATCGCTCTTTTTCCTTTAGTACTTTCATCTTACAATAGATGTTAAGGACTTCTCGTTGCTGGTAAGACGTATCAACTCGAGTTTCTGAATATATCAGTTCACCATCTGGTGAATTCTGCAGCGCAGCTCCGAGCCAGATAAGTTGCTGTTCTATCTCAACAACTTTTTCACTTGGTCCTTTCGCTTTAAATATCAACAGAAATCCATCCATCCAACTGCACAATTCCAAGCTGGATCCTAAGGGCAATCAGTAAAACGAATATTTTACTTCTAGTGGACGAAGATAATATCTCTGGGGTCGGAAAAGGACAATTACCCGTTACAACATTCTTGCGTTCATGCATTCCATTTTCCAAGCATTTCAGCAATATTTGATAAGTATCAGGCCAGTTAGTTTGAAGGTACTGTTTACATGTTGTCGCTTGCGCTTTTAATGAAGTCCCATTTAATACAATCACGGAGCCAATGGATTGCTGATAAAAATTTCCAAATTGCTGGCGCAAAAAATCTCTAGGGTCCCAGAATACTCTAAATGTGCGTTGTATGTGAACTTCCTCTGTATTTATTGTTTTATGTCCCATAACTTGAGTATTAGCTCTGGTTTCGTGGATTAAAGATCTAGATTGATGGGCGTTAAGCAGAACTCTAATGCTTGATAGTGGTGATAAAACACTCACAGAGAAAGCATGTTAAATGTTATGTCCAGCATCGACTTATATTCGTCAAGATTATATTTCAGCCTGCTTATAGGTTTCCGGTAATCAAGTGTCCATCCTAGCTCCTTCTTGACTCCATCTCCAAGGCGCTTATCAAGAAGTTTCTCAATATCTTCTAGAGTATTACCACAATTGGTGAGGACATCAGAGATGTGTCCGACGAAGAACGTTAGGAAAGAAGGCTCTGCTAATTTTGCAGCGCCATCGTAGAGTCTGTCCAGCAATGGTTTGAGCGTAGCGAGAACTTGGAGCGTACCATGCAAGTCTCGGGCATCGCGAACGTGTAATACAGAACCTTGGGCCTTGGTCGATACTCTTTTCACAAGTCCCTCGAGAGCAACAGACACGCGGGCAATTGATATCCGATCCATTCTGGGGCGAGGCTAGGTTTGTCCACTCCTTCGCTGTCAGAGAGGTAGGCTACATATGCTTGTAAATCTTGTGAGTGAGTTCGGGATCAAGTAGAACGAATGTAGCCTGAGTTTGATACTAACAAGCAAGTGTAGATTAGAATTGGAAAAATTGTGTTGAGAACAGAGCGGGAATTTTGGACACGGCACCAGGCTGTGAAGCTGAAATCTGCCCAGAATCACGCTATACTCTTTTTGAAACGCCACTTTCTCGCCTTCAATTGAGAGAGAAAGCAAGGCTGGCGGATGAGGGGTAAAATAAATCTGAAAAGACCTCGCCACAAGTTCTACTGGCAACTAAAAGACACGTTGTCATATCTTTTTGTCGACTGATATCTCGGGTTTCTCTTCTTTTCTCAACGAACATTCCCAATTTGTATTTGCTTACTCAAGTTCAGTCAAGATCTCGGAGCATAGATACATTGCCGACCAAGTCAGGAGTGTGGGAGGCTTTGTGTATATTTGTATAGTGGTATAATATAGATGAGCATCCCTCTTCTCTGGTGAGGTATGCAGCGGCAGCAAGTTTGATGACTAAAGAGAGAAACGTAAAAGATACTTTGGCGATTGCGGAAGAAACTAGAGCGCGAAAACAAGTATCTCCACGCCTTTGATCCACCAAGGCTCTGAGGTTCTGATATTGAATTCTAATTCAATAGGTCATTTCAGCAGGCTTGAGTAACACAAACGCCCTTGGCTTGGACGGTTAATGCGAGAAGGGAGTGGAACTCATTCGGAGTTGTTACCATAGACGAAGATCCAGAGTAGTATTCCTCTCGATTTGAACTCACTCTTAGATTTCAACCATTAAAGTTTCGAACGACTCGAGCCGCAGTATTCGTTTAATTCCAAGTCAACGGTGTACGAATGAGATTTGTCTGTCACAGATTGTTCGGCGTGCCCCGAATGCCGAATATGATTTACTTATATTGGCACTGGTCAGTCTTCTACCAAACCCAGACCAGTTCCTTCATAAGATGCAAAGCAAAAAATTCAATACAGCTGGTGTACAGATAAAGCCTTAGAAACTTACCCTCCGAAAGTAGAATCGTGGGACTGATCATGAATGCACCCATATCGGCAAAAGTGGTAGAGCAGCACTTTATCTGCGACGCACCGTGAGAAAGACATGAGGAAGCGGGAAACAATGACACAAAAATACTAGAAGGAGATAGAAAGAATATGGTGAGGTGGTAGGTCCTGAGGTTCGAGAGCTTATATCTCAACCAAACCTCCGCAGTTTCAGTTCATGAAGTTTCGTCAAATGTTCTGTAGACTCTCGCAGCTACATGCTCCCTAGCAAAATTCATCCTGTGAGAGGAGAAGCTGTGGAAACATGGTTTGGTTTGAGATCTGTAACGTTCAGCTTCATCTAAGGAAGTAGGATCATACCTTGAGGACTTGGCTTGATGGTACTCGTACCTGCTGTACTTGCTCGCTGGATGAAGGATGAGCCATTGAATACAAAATAAGAAATTATAATATCAACCAAAAATAGCTGATATTGAACTATGAGCCCAGCTCTCGAACCCAGGATCTTTCGTGATTCAATCAAAAGTTCCAGCTGTTGTAGACTTGACAGCCTGCCTAATGACGATGTTAGAGGATTTCACTAAATGAGTCGAAACCTAGATTGAACAAATACATGGCCATTCCAAAGATGACTGGTCTCGCTAGGAATGCTAATCCTACCTACAATTCTGCTCGCCTGACCTCCAATAACTTCAAAAGGTCCTGCGAGAGACGTCAGTGTCCCAAAAAAAATAGCATGATCTTTCTTTGCGCTCCCCCCTGAGCTCGCTCTGGCTTAGCGTAAATTCCGACTCTAATTTTTTGGCGGTATCCAATGGGCAACTGCTCAGAATGCTTCTTTTCAGGCTGGAAACGAATGGTATTCGTACGTTTTTCGTATTCAATTGATATATCCCACCCATTGAGATTCCAGTGAAACCCAATCAACTCCTCCACACCCAGCCCCGGAACATTGATTCGCTACTGAGAATTTCCAGCTTATCAGCAGCCGCTTCAGCCGCCGTGGCTCGCCGCCAAAACGCATTATTGAACATGGGATTGTGATGAACCCGGAAGAGACGGCATGCGATTCCGCTCCATCGAGAAGGCAATACCGTATGTGGAGATGCTGATTCTGAGGTCGGTGGGACGGGAAGGTGTTGAGTATTGGGGGGAGGGGCAAGAGTTTGCATTGATTGATGATAATGATACAGGAAGAGAACAGATCTACAGGGCTATTGAATCATGTGTTTAGCTAAGTTAGCTCCTGCTAGTCTATCTCTAGACGATATATTACAGTACACCTGAATCCTGACAGAAAGAGATGGAAAGGGGGGGGGGGGGCGGATGGAAAAGAGTCGTGCGGCATCTCGAAGCAGCAGCGGACTGCACCGCGAAAGCTTGGATTGAACACGCTGTTGCAGTTTGAGAGTAGACAAGATCGTTACGTTTCAAGATGTAGCAAAATCTCTATTTGAAAACAAATCTCATCATGCAGACACTCCAACCCCTCAGCAGCTACCAACGCGCGGTGCGAGCTGGACTCCTCGTCTCCGACCCCTATCTCTCAAAGCATCCAGAATCCAGAACCAGAATATGTCTCCGTAGGTTTCCACTCCGCGCTCTCGAGTCTCCTCGCAAGAACGTGAAGATTTCGTCCTCAGCTCGATTGTGAGCATTAGTTGTTAGCTTTTGGCATTATAAGATGTTATGGATTCACGTATTATGTGGGTAATGGTTAATGAGGGAGATGACGAAGAGATTGATGCATCAGAGGAGATGATGCAGGAGGGAGGAAGGTTTTACTTGGGAGATGGTGGTTTGGATGATAGGTGTTTAAGTGATCATTCCACGGGATTTATACTTTGTTAAAACTGTAGAAATTTTACGAGTTCAATGTTCATATTAACGGGGTATATAATTAATGATTGAGGTAAAAGATACCCTCCTTTCATCCCCAGCACGTGCACGCAGATGATTACATTATGTATTAAGATATGATATTCGTCAAATCTATCCTACTTTAATCCTTTCCATACGATCATATATCTTCTAACCACTAACGCTTTAAACGAGGCGTGAGAAAACTTCAAACAAACCTGCAACAAAAGAATCCATCCCACGATCATGCATTACGACACATGACTACCATTAAATGAGGGCAGTGCCGACACCTGGAAGTTGGAAGCCGGGAACGTTGGCGGGCCAGTTACCGAGAGAGGCTGGGTCACCACCAATACGGACGTATTGTCCTACACTGGGGGTGGGGCCGTCCAAGACGAAGAACATGTACCATCCGGGAGGAGCGTGGTGAGCATCAGGTGGTGCGGTCACTGTGCAGCTCGTACCCTTGCAGGTGAAGGCAGGGAAGATAGTTCGCTGACCCATGGAGTTACCGTGGGTGCTGACAACGGATCCCAACAAGGAGACCTTCAAGTTGGCGGTAGACGCGGCCGTGATTGTGAAGGTATAGGTTGTGGCGTAAGTCCAGTCCTTGCTCTGGAAGGAAACGAAGGTTGGTCGCGTAGCATCACTGAGAAGGTAGGGGGGTGTGAAGACCTCGACACGGTATTCCTCTGGCCACTCATCTTCTTGTGTTACCACAGTTGCATTGTAGGTACCGGTAGGATCGGAGCCGGTAACAAGGACGCGGCCATCAAGAAGAGTAATAGCTTCGGAATGATAGAGACGCGCAACGGTGGTGTTGGCCATAACGGACATGCGGCCATTGACAGGCTTTGTAGGATCGTAGAGAATGGCATTGTAGTTGGGGTTGTCTCCAAGACCGAAACCGGCTACACCGTGCTGTGCACCGTTGAGGATGAGGTAAGTTCCATCAGGCAGACCGGCCATACAAGGCATGACTCTTCGGGAAGGCTGTAGAAGAAAAATTAGCACCGCATATTCAGGCACATTAAGGGGTTTCAAAAGAACGTACCATTCTCTCCAAGGTCCATGTAGGGTTGGCAGCTTCCGGTTGAGTGCTGATACAGTTATCGAGTGAATACCCACCACCTTGTGTAGAGCCACCACAAATCAAAATGCCTAACGGCTCGGTGTATGGTGCGTACTGAGGCAACAAGACGAAAGCACCTTCAAGCTGATATGTGCGGCCTCCTGTAGGATCGTTTACGGCAGCAGGCATGTTAGGGAGGGTCTTGACGGTGGCAAAGGTCTTCTCATCGAGAATACGGGCCTCATTCCAGTAGGCAATGAAGATACCAGATGGAAGAACGCAGACGAAGGGGTACAGATTGAAGGGAGCGGTGCGGTCAAGGAATTCCAAGTAGACAGTTGTGTTCGAGTAGCCACTGATGGTTGTTGAATCCGGAACCTGAGAAAGGTCAGCTTATGAATATATGGCACCGCATAGGAGCTAGCTTTCCGAGGGAGAACGGAGAAGTACTTACACCAGTGGCGGGAAGGATCTCAAGAGTAGGTTGCTCAGCAGCGTTGCTACCGATCTCTCCTCCGATAATCACAATGGAGCCATTTGCCAAGATCAAAGCAGAAGGATACCAGCGGGGCACTTGGAGAGAGAGCACTCCTGGGTCCTCAGCCCACTCGTTTGTTCCGTTAACACCAGCAGTTCCATCGGGCGTGTACATTCGGACACCGAAGTTAGACTCGCCAGCCCAGCCACCAACAGTGATGATTCTTCCTGCTCTATCAGGCAACATAAGACCAGCGGAGCAGAAAACATCGGTTTGCATTCCCAACATTTCTCTCCAGGCTTTCTTGTAGTTGCTCGTCAAAGAAAGATCAAGTTCGTATGCTCCAGTACCATTGGGCTCACCGGAACCATACTTCTCGATGAAAGCTACTTTACCGTTGATGCTTTGGGTGGTCATGAGAGGAACAATGACACCACCGATAAGCAGAGAGTATGTACCTGCTGCATTACCAGTAGGGAATGACCAATCATACAGTGGCGCGGTGCCATTCCATGCGTAGTAACTAAGAAGATTGCCGGAACCCTGTTCATATTAGTATTCAGGTTACATGGACGCAAAGATTGTACCTACACAGTACCAGCTACCGTCACCAGAGCAGAAGGCGTTACATTGACTATCGGGGACAATCTGAGGTGTTCCATTTCTTGTATAAGATTGTGGATCGCTCATGTGTGGCTGGGCACTCGGGTCCGATGCAGCATAGATGTTTGCCACATCACCACAGACTAGATCATGATTAGCCTTTTTCAGCCATTCAGTTAAAATAAACTAAAGATACTTACAGCACTGTGTACCATACTCAGTACCTGCAGCATTGTAGCCGAATGCTTGGCAGAGCTCAATGCAGCGAGTGGCCGTGTTGTTATTGTCTTGGTAGGCCATGTATGGGAAGGTGGTAACAGTAACCACAGGGTTTCCTTTCGCATCCAATTCTTTAGAAGGAAGATTGTCCTGAAGACATCCCACATATTTCCAGTTTGCTGGAAGTCCAGTCTTCTGGGCGGTTGGAGCACTGTACTCGTGAATTGGTCCTTTCGAGAAGAGATTCAAGTAACCTCCAGCTCCGCAAATTTCAGCAGAGTTTCCTGAACATGGCATGTTGCAAGATGTTTGGCTTGGCGCTAATGCAGCTCCATTATAGACATGGGTGTCGCAGAAGCATTGAACACTATTCACGTTAGATTGTTTGACAAATGATAGATATAGAAACCAACCCAAATTCTACACCAGCAAGAGTATATCCAGCCTTGTCGCACAAAGCTACGCAGTTCTCACGTGTCAGAGTTTGTGAATCAGGTTGTTGTACCATGAGCATTCTGTTGCCTGCTGGCTCTGCATAACATCCTTCGTATGTCCATCCAGTTGGCGCTGGGGCGGAAGACACAGATACAGTAGCAGTGGATGTCTTCGAGGCACTTCCTGTTGGCGCTGTGGAGTTGATGTAGTAAAGTTCCAGTCGGTTACCAGCTCCACAGTATTCATATTGATTACCAGGGCAGACGAAGCTGCAGTCTGTCAGAGCCGCTGCGACTGATGAAGGGTCAAGGGTGTCGCCGCAGTAACCTGTTCCGTGTTAAAACAAACAGTTCATCGATTCTTATAGCATCGTGAATAATAGACTTACATTCTTGACCATATTCAACTCCAAAGTAGTTGAATGCTGAACAGCTGGAAGCACACTCTTCCAAGGTCATAGCAGCATCATCATAAAAGACGGCTCCGCTCAAAGCTCGCACACCAGTGCCCTCAGTCCAACATCCCTGGAACTTGTAACCTGCGACGGTAGGCTTAACAGCAAGAGTGGGAGCAGATGTGGCGCTAGTGGTCTTGGTGGAAGAAGGTGTTCCTGTCAAGGAAACCTTTGACGAGCCGGTCGAGGAAACCTTGTTGGTGCTGCTAGAGGAACCAGTGCTCTTTACAGAAGTCGAAGACTTTACCGATGTTGTCGAGCCTTTCGCTGAGCTTGAAGGTTTTGCGGAACTTGTAGCGGAACTGGATTTCGCAGAGCTGGTTAGAGTTGTTGACTTTTTTGTTGTCGACGAAGAAGAGGATTTGACTGACGTTGTAGAGCTCTTGAGTGACGTTGTAGAGCTCTTGACTGACGTTGTAGAGCTCTTGACTGACGTTGTAGAGCTCTTGACTGACGTTGTAGAGCTCTTGACTGACGTTGTAGAGCTCTTGACTGACGTAGAGCTCTTGACTGACGTTGTAGAGCTCTTGACTGAACTTGTGGTCTTGGCGGAGCTTGCAGTTGTCTTGATTGATGATGACGATGACTTGGTCGAGCTCACAGTTGTGTAAGGAGGAAGCGTCACGGTCTTGTTGAAATCATAAACATCTAGAGCGCCTGATCCACCACAGTATTCACTGGAGTTACCTTGGCAAGCATCGCCGCAAGCGGCCAAACCAGAGCTGGATAAGGTGCCTCCGTTTTGAATCGAATTACCGCACCCTAAATGGTTTAGCGATACACTTTTTCCTGTAAGAAGAACACTCACAACACTCTTGAGAGTATTCGAGACCTGCGAGACTGTATCCTAAACCTTTGCAAGCAGTCAAGCAATTCGCGACTGTCATATTTGTCGAGCCACCGGGAACTGTGGCACCATTTGGCAATGCTCTCTGTCCATTGAGTCCCTCACTAATTTGATCCCGTGAGTAAAACCCAAGTTTGTGTAAGATATCACTCACGAATAGCACCCGGAGAAAGCCCAAAGCCCAACTCCCTGATTAGTCTGTACAGTACCTCTCTTGTCAATCGTTAGAGCATTAGTGATTAGAGACTGTTAACCATTAGCACAAAACTATGCATCAAAATCGCCAAGCCTCACGTATGAGAGGATGAGGGCCGCCTTGACGGACAGTCCCATTTTTTTGGCCATTATTATGAAGCTGCTGCACTTGGCGATGCAGGAACCGTTTTTTATGAGTATGTAGCGAGCGACAACACCTTCCAACAACGACAGCACCTGTGAACGACAGTGGGTTGCAAAATGCAAGTGAAGAGTATAAACGAGTGATACTGGAGAGGAATTGTCTGGGGAAATCGAAGGTTCAAATCTTCAGCCCCCTCCGTTCCCCTTTCCCATTTAGGTAGGGAGAGGCGGCTCGATTCAAAGGCACACGAGCTCCGACACGATCTCTCAGCCTTTTGCAAGCCACCAAATTTCCCGGCCAGACTTAAATAAGACACAATAGCGCGAAGGCCAGCTGGTGTGAGAGCCAGGCTCCGTTGGGCGCCATGACCCACTCGGCCGATCCTTTTCGAGACATTCATCCCGCCGGTTCAGCGTGGAGTGACGGCTGAGCCGTGTTGACATGCAACCTTGTTCAGGACTTTCAACCAATAGGCGCCTCTCCCAGGTGTGATTTAAGGTTGACTAGCAGCCGGGTGGTTTTCTTGGAGATCCTCCAGCGAGTGATTGCGGTCGGCAGTGAAATCGCTGATGGGAGCGATCGGTAGAGGGCCGTCAAGTTTCTCACTGTTGCCAGAGCGATAAGATGGAACACCAGAGATGCCTTCGTACTTGCAAAACAATTCCACTTCATCCTCCCCTGACATGACAGCAGCCGTTTACCCCAGAGTGGCTGTCTGGGCGACGCGACTCGCCGTACGGGCCTTTTGTTTGGCTGGATTCTAACGCCGCCTAGATCTGGCGTCGACGGCTGCTGATGGCTGTCTTGGCAGCCCGTATCAGTTTAGAACCGACCAAACGGGAAGTGGAATCCTCTCCTTTTTATGAACGGCCTCAGTTCGTATCTGCGCCAGGGGGGTGAATATTGCTTTTATGCGCGCCACAGGCCGTCGCCGACGAATGGATTCCGTAATGAGAAATGCCGATTGAGTGGTCTCAGACTTCTTCTTGTTGCACTTTTTTTCTCGCATGTCAAATCGCGTGTCAGCTCCCACAACTCGGGCGATGTTGAGGATTATCCTGACCAGGGGTCAACAACAAAGGGACAGAGAAAGGGGAGGCTGCCGGAGGTGTTAGACACGCGATAAGTCAGCTCATGTAAGGTACACGCGCTAAGGGGCTGTACCTCCTTTGGGATGATGCTCGGCAAGGCTGCCAACACGTGACCAGCAGTAAAACCAACAACTTCTCGTCAGCCTAACTTATCTTTCTATTTTGGGTCCGATATATCCGTTCTCGTTTTGTGCTATTGAGCAAGTCCAGAATCTTGGCCGGTATGGGTCAGCTGTACGGCATTGGCAAAAAAGAATCTGGGCAGGAACAGCCCGTCTTGGAAGCCTTGGCCGTGATGTGTTCTTCACGATCCTTCCGACTCTCTCGTATTTCTCTGTGATCGCTACGTCTTGGCTGCATGCCAGGGGGGAAGCACAGTACGCGGCAGCTCTCACAATAGACCTTGCTTAGTGGAATTTTGAACTTTGAGGGATTGCAATATCATTGCTTTTCAAAGTCCGTAAAATATATACATAAAATTGGTCAACATGAAATAGCCTTCTACGCTACACGGCATTACATAGATATCTGGTTGTATCTTGTGACTCGGTGTCTAGTCCCTGAACAAGCGGCTCTTGACCGTTGGAGCAGGTTGCATAGTGAAGTCGATACAGCTCTCATAAGTTTGCCTGGCTCCAGTCCCGTACCACCACCATTGGATGACCTAGAACATATTAGATCAGAACAGTACCTTTCAGAGAGAGCGGTCAACTTACACAATCGCCAGCTGTTGCGCACTTGCTTCCTAGATCTGGCAGTGTGATCTGGAAGTTGGAGTTGTTGGCCGGCATAACTTTCAACTTCTCATTCGCGTAATCACTCCAGTAGATCAGCTCCTTTCCAATGACTTTGTTCGCTTTAGTATCCACAATGCTGACGTTTGCCGTCCCGTCATGAGGAATGCGAAGCCAGATAGTCTGGTTAAGGACTTGACCAGGAGTCAACTTCAGCACATTGGCGGTCTTAGCCTCAAACTGAAGGCCACGACAGAGCCAAAGATTGCACAGGGCTGCTTTGTATTTTGGGTCGTTGGCAGCAGTCTCGGGGAGTCCTTCGACGTGCGATGTGTTGTCACCATTGATGTTGGTGATGACATTGGGACCGCAGGCAGCGAGGGAAGCTGGACCTGGGGTTCGAGGGAAGGGGCTGGTGTAGACACCGTGGGAAAGAGCGGTACCAACAAGAGCCGCACTGGCTAGAATAGTGAAGGCTGAAAAATGCATGTTGATCGTTGCTAAGGAGATGGGACGAGGTTTAGGAGAGGTCTTGAGGGATGAGATGTAGTTAAATTCCTTGAGAGCATAGGGCTCCATAGTACTTATATATTTACGTTGCTCCCATATCACAAGAATATTTTCCAGAGTTCACTGATCAGGCTGTTTCCCTAACCTGGCAAGCGAACAAACCGGCGATCAAAACATGGTCACATTGTAGTAGTGAAGGTGGTTGTCAGACCGGTATCCGGCACGCCAGAGGACAATATATTCTACTCCTCATTGAAACACAAGAAATGAGAGTAGAAGAGAGCACCAGCAAACTTTCACCGAATACCCCGTGGGATTGCAGCGGAAAGCTTCCCTCCCGGAAGCTTACTCCCATATGCCGACGAATTATAACAGCGGTCTTGGACCATAAATTGAGACGATTGAGCTGTTTACAAACAAATGACCAAGATAACGATTATCTGATCTCAAGCTAGGACCTCTGCCTGTATGGTGTATATTACAAGTATATTGGATCGTGACAAATTCGGGTATTTAGGCAGTTGACTGCACGCTCAACAATAATTATCCAGAGTGAGCGGCTTTCCGCGAAAGTTCCGAGAGAACATTGATCTCCTTCTGCACGACTAGATTCAAAACATGTTTCAAAAGAAGGGATGAAACAAGTAGGCCTGGCGTGATGAGCATTCCTGCAAGAGCATCCTTACTGAAGAACATCCCAACATCAAGGCGCAAGAGATCAGACTAAATATTTCGCAGGGTATATTTGAGCGACAATGGAAAGTTCACGTACCACCTTTGACAGACAATTGCCACATGTTTTAAGTTAAGGCACCGATAGACGTATATCTTAAAATGCTCACTGGAGCTAGGTTTTGGCGCCGAGAAACGAAAAGAGGTATCAAGGAATAGACTCGAAGGCTTAACCCCAACCAACAAGGAGTCTTTACGCTCTTCGAACCGGGGATGGTCTCTTTGTACTTGCTTGTGGAACATTGGTCGTTGAATTTGGCTATGATCCGTATTTCAAATTCCGGAAAATGCGCGTACAGGCGAATATTCCCGAACAATCTTTCTCCGACATCGAGATCAAGCCTCGCCGACTCCCAGATTCTCTGCGCACCCACAAAGCTGTGCCGCCGGCCATGCACCTCATCGGCAGCCCTCCGCCACTTCATTTAACATTGGCGTCGCGCTCGACCCCCTACGTCAGCTCTGATTTCCACTACACAAATGCGGAAGTGGGGGTGGGCGCTTTCTCGAAGGGCGTTCCACAGCCACGGCTTTCCATGGTTCTATCTTCGAATCTGCATCTCCTAATCTCCTCGAGATAACATACGAGCTCCCTCACGATTGATTTCTGCGACGAGCCACCTCGAACCATACCGCGCTCTTCCATCGCATGACTCTATACGAATGCTGTTGACGCGCCGCGGTGGTCAAACCTTCATTTGGGAGACACATGCAGGGGATGAAAGAATGGGCGTGCTCTCAAAATTGTGATTTCCTGGTCGCAGGGCCTTCGTAAGGCTATACGCAGTATCGAGATTCAGGTGGGTTGAAGAAGCAAGCTTTGGGGGCTGAGAGGTGTTTTGCAGGAGGCGGACTGCGCGCTGACTCGTTTCTCTAATTCATGCTCGGCATTCCGCTGTTACAGAATCCTTCCTACCTCCCCATTATTTCCCCGGAATCTCTGTGCAGTGCTACAAACAGGGATCAGCTCAACGCTCTCGAGTATGATACAGAGCCTCTGATTACAATTTCATCTCCTCCTGATCTCTTAGCAACTCCTTCTCTTAGCTATTCTCTAGTTCTCTTCCCCGAATCTTACTGATAGGTTCATGCTCCTTCCCATGATTTCCGAAGCCTCGCATCAGGCCACAGCTCGTGTTGTGACTGCTTTGTCCATCTCTGCATCCAACTCGTATTGAGTGATTCTACCAGCGACGACAACACATCGCAGCCAGTTCAAGATTTCTCGAAACCAGTGCTCTGGGCTGGAAGCGCGCACGGTACGGGTTGCCCACTTCTTGCATAATATTGAAGAGAAGACGCGTAGTCAAAACTGCTGCAAGGCGTTTGAGGCGTTTGTGGCGTCCGAGGAACACGAATCTCGCGAACCGAGCTAAAGCGCCAAATATCGGCATACCCCGTTGGAGTTCTTGCGCCGCGAACAGGCAAGATCGGTTCGTTAGGGCATTTACCTTGGATTCAAACTCTCAAGTCGTACGAATCGTATTGGTGCTCTGGCCCAACTTATCACCGTCCATTTCAATTCTCACAGCCGGTTTTCCGATATCGTTCCCCTAGTCTGTCGTCCACTCCCAAAACCTACGCCACCCTCTCCCAAGCCCTATCCATATTTTATCCAGACCTTACCATATATGGTAGCAGCATTTGCAGCCGTTCTTGCTTCTTTCTTCCACGTATGTCGTAAGACACATATATTGGCCGTCTCGATCAAGGAACGAGATGATAGAGTGTGTCGTATCAGAGCCTCTTGACTGTGAGGAAGCAGCTTCGTATTATTGATTTAGCTGCAGCCATGTTTAAAAAAGGAGTAATGATGTGATGGGTTCACCTGATCAAAGCAGAACTCGCCGCGATGCCCAAACTTGACTTCCCGAAAGGAAAATTATAATCCATGAAGGGAACGCTTCTCTTACTATCGCTGAATCTCCCGCTGCTGTTCTTCGTGACTGTTTCTGATGTAAAAAACAAACTTCTAAACCCCTCGCATCTCAACATTTAGGGCTTTTCGGGGGCAATCCATTAGCTAAACCAATTGACTCCAAGAGCTATGTGTTTCAGGACATGTTTCAGCGCAGATATTGGCCAGCGACTTGTCTTGAATTTCTCTTCGTATGATCTGCATCCAGCGAAAGGTCGTGTTGATTATTGGGCTGCCATGGAATGTGTGTATCCCGAAAGACTTTGTCTGCGACAATAACGATAGCAGTGCTGTCCAAGTCTCCGATGCCTTGAGGTAAAGTTTCTCATAACCTTCTATTCATTGAAGTTCAGCAACAGCTCAAGGCTGTTATCATTCACTAATAGAATCATTTTTAGATTCACTCCGTGTCGCCTTGCAACTTCCATTGTCCCTACTGTGCCTCAGCAACCCTATACACGGGATCAAATGGCCCTGGCCGAATGAAACAGCTCCTGCAGACTATTCTCCCTCAAAGTCTCTGAGAGAGCGGAAGTGAAGAAGTCATGGCATACCAAACGCGCTGCCGTCAGATTCTGATGCAATCCGTTGGAGCACATAACTTGGGGATTCTCGACTATGTCCTAGGCCTACGCTGAGGTCTTGCGATATCCGTCTCGGTAGACTTTGTGGTTGTGGATTGAGCTGGAATGGCGACGTCGTTATTTTCAATATCATTTCCAGTGCAACATACTATCGCTATCAAGAATCATGACCGAATATTATATGGGCGGTGTAGTTCTGGAGCATGTGGGCAAAAAGGCAAGCTTTTTGTTACTGTTCTGTTGATCTAGTAGGCTACCAGTTCCTTATCAATTCGGCAGAGTCCCAAGAGAGTCATCTCATCCTGGCCATCTCTACCTTACTCATCACCTCTACCACGCACTGAACAGTCTTAAATCTACCCTCCTTGCTCGCCCTGGCCCACTCCATCTCCAACTTCTTCTCATGCCACTCCTTCACTCCCTCCTCCTCATTCTCTGCTCCCTCCGAACCATTCAAAATCAACCTCTTCAAACCCACGAATCGAGTCAACTGCCGGTACGTTCCATCCTTATACCTGTCCTCAAAATACTTCACTAAGCACAGATTCTGGATCGTATCATCGACTCCCGTCTCGTTCATCGCGTGGAATCCCTTTGCCCAGGCGAGGTGGTGGAAATCGTTCTCAGAAAGACACAGCAGGTCGAGAGCAGAGGAGAAGTAGAAATCCTGGCTGTCAGCAGGAGCTGAGAGAGCAGGATAAAGACATGTGGTATAGTGCTTGAGAACGAACTTGCGAGAGACTTGGTTGGTGCGGAGGAGAGTCCTGAGACCAAAACCCCATAGGCCTCCCTCTGCGGAATACTCTAGTCGAAATGTTTTGTCCGCAGTGAAGAAGTCTCGGTTACGGTTGATCGTGACGATGAGGACTCGTGGACCGGGAAGGAGGTAGGAGAAGATGCGTTCTTGAATAGAGATGGGAAGCTCATCGAACTTGTTGAATGACTTGAGTCTTCTAAGTGGTTGATATCGAGAGGGGTTGAGAGGTGACGGTCTCTTTGGTCGAAAATACTTTGGTGGCGGTGTTCGATTTGGATTCAGCGGAGAGGACTTCTTAGGGGGGGAACCAAGAGGATTGGCAAATCGTCGATATGCGAATGAGTTGGACCTTCCTGGACGATAGTAGTCCGCTTTAGGAATTGCTAACGTGAACGCCATGTCGATTAGATGCTTACCGGACGTAAGACTTGAGCGATTGCAACTGAGACGGAGGTAGATGGAAAATTGAGGATTCAAGTTGCCATACAACGAGATATTCGACGCAACTTCGCGAGACAAAGAGGACAAGTATCGAAGGACAGTAGAAAGTGGTGGTATCGTCTTATTGTCGCGTCTTTGGTTGGAGAAATCCAGACGATAATAGTAAACAAACCAAATCTAGTGAAATAACGATTCAAAAGACTTGGCCATGCCAACCAATTATTGTCATTCTTAGCTCTGCATTGATGTGACAGCCAAGTGTACGATAGCTATTCTACTCACCATTCCTATTCACTTCTTTGCAGCCTTACACTGTTGATGCATACAAAGAGATAACTAAAGAATTACCAGAATGTTCGAGTTGTTTCAAAGTAATTCCAAACACATCCTTCAAGGTTATTTGCTCTTATTTCATCTTCAAGAAACGTGTTTGGGACAAATGGATATCAAAATCAACTACATAGAACTTGGAGAGCGTGAATGAATTTAATAAGTTTAGAGAAATACAGCAAAGAATGAACGAATTCTATTGTAAGAGCGCCTTTGATAGACTCGAGCAGCGTAAATGAAAAGCGCAGGCAGAGTCATATATGATGTGAATCTCAGTACAGGACAACAATCATTTTCAGTTCAGATGGAGCCAGATTGCTCGCAGGGTCTTGAAAAGCTGGCGTAGATTCCTGATCGCTTTAGGGCCCAAGTATTTTATTCAGTAATTAAGAAAGTTTCAAGAAAAAAGAGTTGAGCACCCCATGAGGATGTTCTTGTTTTTAACACTTGATTTATTTGTACTCTCGAACTTCAACACCAGGGCAAGCAACTATTTCAACGCACCTGGTAATTTCGTCTCGAGTCATCCTGACCAATTATGCTCAGTGTGATCTTGTTTGATTGAGTTAAATGCAGGATCAGACTATTGATCACTATTGTTATGGCACAGTTGATTTAAAATCAATAATGCACTAAGGAATAAAAAAGCACGTGAATGAAAGAAATTTTTGGTTTGAGCGGGTTGAGTCGGGTCCGCCTCAAAACACCTTGACCTCTCGGCTATAACCGACTTTGTTTACTCCCCTGAACAAGACACGTTTCTCCCTCTCTGGGAACAACACGTCAATTGAGCTCTGGAAGCACGTCCAACGGCGCTTTCTATTCTCAAGCAAGGTATGTTCCAACTGTTCATCGCGGCCTAGACCGCTCTCTGATATATGCTCACTTCCAGCTTCGTCAACTCTCGGCCTCCCTTGAGCTCGGAGATCGCCAGCATCAACAATGGCCACGACATTCGAGGGCTTTCCAAGATTGCCCTTAGAGTAAGGAATCCTTTCAGCTTAAATCAAGGGGTTTAAGCCCTTACTGCTCCATTCGAGTCGCGACATCTTGAGCCAAGCTTATTTTTTCTCTAGGTTGCAACGCCAGATATGGAAGGACTCGCTCGATGCGCCAAGAATTGTCACGATAGAGTTAAAGCTCCCGTACGATAGAAGAGAAGAGAAGAGACTAGAATGGCTTAGATTCCTGGTCAACGACAAATGGGCTGTGACCGCCGTTGATTACACCGTTCCTGCTCTCTTGCATGCCAATCAAGAATCGCGAAAGATTGCGTTAGAAGTCTACACATTGGAATTCGATAATCAACTTAAGAATCCTATTTACTTTGACAGCCGCCAAGATACACTCTTCTTCGCTTCGGTGTATGCACTTAGCCTGTTCACTGGTATCCGACCGTTCGAAGACCCCCGAAATGGTAAATCTGAGCGGAAGCATGTGTTGAAAGTAGAAAGAATCATTGCGCAAGTATCTTCAGCATACTTTTCAACGGGGCTTTGTCTACGATATCTGCAGTACTTTGATAGCCTTCAAAGCTTTGATCTTGTAACAGACCATCGGGATGCACTTCCAGGGATCCAGGAACAGCAATTAGAGGTATTCAAATGTGAGCTGAATAAGTATTGGGCTCGGGCTCATCCACACTTGGAAGCCCCGAGTATAAAGATCTCTTTTAACGAGAGTACCGGTGACCGCCACCTTGACATTCGTAAGATCAATATAATAGATCAAGCTAAATCCACTGACAAAGTACTAGTTCTTCACGATGACGACCGTCATCAAATCTGGGCTTTATTCGCCCGATTCAGGACCGCTGGCCTTTGTAAGATAAATATAGCAAATCAAGCCAAATCAACTGACAGAGTACTAGTTTTCGGAGATGACGACCCTCCTCGAATCAAGAAGTTAAAAACCCGATCCCGCAAGATTATGCTTCAATTCAAAAGGGATAAAATCATCTTGTTCCTGGATAGATACTATCGGTGAAACTGAGGCTTATCGAGTACCCATCCACCTATCTATTATGTAGAGATGATAATTGGAGCTGGCTATGGCTTTGTCTTACAAGCAGAAGACAAGTCTGGAATGGAGTAGATATTCAAAATGGTCAGACATCTCCTTGCCTTGTATGGTTTGAAATCATCTTTGTGCCAAATCCTGAGAAACCCAGTTTTTGTTTTTGTCTTTCTGGTTCTCTAGCATACGGGAAATCCTCACACGGTTGTATTGCGTACTGCAAGTGTAGATAAGTATCCTGTATCATCCACCGGAAAGCCACAAGCTCCTCAACTATTGATATGATTGCTTTTGGTACATGAGTAGTCTCAGCAAGTGCTGGACATATCTCATTATGGAAGATTACTACATCAAAGAAAGAAAGAATGTCTCGTGTATATAGAGCACTACCTCTGTCTCTGCTAGGAAACTTCTTCCAAAGAATATCCACTGTCCAAATGTTTTCAAAGAATTGCAAGAGAGGAGCACAGCAAGAGAAAGAAGTCACGCAGATGGAGAAGCAGAAATATGCCACATACTCTACCAACTGTTTAATCCACCTTGCGAACCTTGCGACTCTTGATAAACTTGCGTGGCTTAGGTGTCTTAGGTTCCGTACATTTTTTCCATTCAAGAATGGCAAGCTTGGTCTCGTAACGGGAGTGCTTGAATGTTAGTGAGATCGCATATATTCAGGCTGTTGAAACCTTACCGCCAAAAAGACATCTAGATCGTTACTTTGGAAATTAGGCACAAATGTTGGAAGCTGTGGGACCTGTGGGAGCGGCTTTCGTATGTCGACCTCCTCGGAACGTACAAAGTTTTCCTGCCAAACGAGTTGGAATGAAATCTGCCAGCGCAAATGCAGACATGGGATCCTCATAGTACATGTATGCACACGGCCTTCTGATCTTCTCCATTCTCTCAGGCTTGAAGACCTTCACACCACCCTTTTTCCAGGCTTTATTCCATGCCTTGAATGACAACTTACATAGTCTTGGCGCCAGTACACTAAGCAACATCCGAAAGAGGGCGAGAATGTTCGATATTCGATGAGCCGACCCCTCCCCCATAATAAGCACGATATCGAACACCAAATCTGGTGATCTACTTCTCTTCTTCGGTGGCCACGTTCGTAATGGTCTCGGCCCCGTCATCCCAACCGCTTCTGTAACGGCTATTTGGTCGGGAGGCAGAGAAGACAAACAAAGCTTCACAGCATCGAAAAAGAGCTCGCCTTGACCAAAGTTGAAGTACAAGGAGAGCTTGCTCTCAAGAGCCGATCAGAATGCTTTGGTATAGATCAAGAGACCAATCTCGCGATTCTTTGTTGATAAGAGTGATGGCAGGATTGCCCGAGAAATACATGGAATATGTTCTCAAGTTCCTACCAGAGTATCCCTCTTCAACACTGATAGTAACAGTCCGATGCTCATCGACCTTTGACCAGATCATCTTTCTTAACTTGTATGGAAGCTTGGAGGATTGTACGAATTTGCTTCATCGGGGACATGCAATTCGGCCTTGTACCCAATCGTTAGCAAGGAGGGAGTGTCTCGAAAAAGTCTCTTCTATGTCTACGTCAGGGATGGCTCTTTCATTTTGTCTGATATTTTTGAGTCATCAGCAATGAAGGATGTGAGAAGGTGGACTTACCAACAGCTCATACACGTTGAGTCAACAATGGAATGGAGTTAGGTTCCTAGTTGGACTGAATGCAAGCGTCAATAAGCTTGAGATTTTAAATATATTGCTTTTGTCTGATTGTAATTCAGTTGTGTCATCGACTGGGAATCCTCAAGCTTTGAAGCTCTCTACAGTATAGGGGTACAGTAGAAGCAAGTTTGCTGCGAGAAGCAGAAGAGTATTTCAATAAATCTCTGCCAAACAATATCTCCCTTCTCATTGGGCCGACTGTCTGGTTTCTCCTCCCTTATCGCCAAAATTGTTCCGATAAGGATTCCCATCACTGAGAACGCGGTATGTCTATATAAAGGACGCGTTATTCCCAAACACAACACAACGCAGCCTCCTTTCAATGAGGATCCTGAGTCCATTGATCTACTTGATCAATTCCAACTTCTTTCCAGAGATTCTGCTTTGATTTATCTCCGTAAATCACTTTGGTTCACGTAATTTCACATCGTTTGGATCGATCGATCTGTGTCTTTGTCATAGAGCTATGCTGACGTTAATAGTGGTTGCATCACAATACAGACTTCCACAGAGCCATACGGCTTCAAGCAGATTGGTTTCACACCTGCCAAAGAAATCGAAGTGATCTCATTGACTACAATGGATTTCTCAGAGGATCAGGCCGGCTTGAACGAATCATGCGGCGCAAATCAGATTAGTAAGACTTCGTCCAGCTCAGAAAATAATCGCTGCAATTGCTAAGTATTAAGGTTCTCCAGTAGCTACATCCTCACGTCTAGTATCCCAACTCAAAACCCGTCTCTACTTAAGGTCTGATGAGTTGGATTTCTCTACTCGCGCATTGGATGCTTTCAGTGACTTGAGTTTGAGCGATACCACTTCTTCTATAGTGGCTTCCTCAAAGGTTAAGCCTGATTCCAACACGTCTTCTCCGACTAGTACTACAACGAGTTCAGACCCTGGTCTCGAAACCGTGTTGAGTACAGGTGCTTTTCCTTGTTTTGGAGAGCTTCCGAAAGAAATTCGCATTGAGATCTGGGGTATAGCGGCGGTCTCAGAGCCTCGATTTCTCAAGCTCGATTGCATCCTCAAAGACAATGGTAGTCGCGACGAGCAATTCATGCTTCCTCGCCTTGAAATGGCACGCGATTCTCGAACTCCATCTGTCTTGCATACAAGCTCGGAAGCTCGAGAGGTTGCATTAAGATACTTTCAGCTTGCGTTCGATAATCTTCAAAATATCAAACCCGCCTACGTCAATTTCGAGCACGATTTGATTTACATTGCCGACCTTAGAGTTATACAACAACTTCAGCAGGAATTCATGAAGTCGCACGGAAGTGACACCATTCAATGTTTCTATGACGAGATACAAACCTTGATGGTTGGTGGAGGTGTGGATTTTCTTCCTGGACGACAATATTTCCCCCGTTTTCCGAACCTCAAGTGTATAACCTTGAAGCGTTGTTTCCGCCAAAAAGTAATTCGTTGGGGAGGGGGCAGTAAGGTGTCCATTGTACCAGCAACGCGCCGTGAGTGGGCTGTAGCAGATTGGATAATGGGAATCGTGATCAATCAAATGCCTCAGAGCATCTATCTTAACTTCCTGCACACAGGTGAGTTTGAGGCTGTGGAAGAATGGATAAGGTATTGCATATTTCCAGAAAGCAAGGCACAAAACTAATTTGATACAGCATCGACACTTCCTACTGATAATTCCGGTGAGAAAGGGTTGTATCAAGACGATGCTGTAGGGAGTAGGCCATACGAGGGGTGGGAAGATTTGGGGAGAGCGTTGAAGATCTAATTGTAATGGTACTGTGAGAATTAGAATAACAAACTAGAGAAATCAAAATTCGAGAGAAATAGCAACGTGCCAATTATTTCTCTAGATGAAGTGACACTAGCAGCAAGAGCATGTCTGTCCCACCTCTTCTATTTTCCGTGCTGAGGTGAAAATATTTTCTCAGGAAGACCAAATTCTCTTCCAGGTAATTCTCTTGGCAAGTTCCTTCTACCACTCTCGCCCTGGAATCTTTTCCACAATTAATCGGCGGAGGACAATCGAGGGAGCTGTCGCGGGCGAGTGGTGAGCCAAGATTGGTTGAGGCGCGTGGTAATGGACGCGAAGCCGATGGGCTGCTTTTGTCAAAACTTCATCCTCTCTTTATTTGATACAAAGTAGTACGAGCACCACTCGAGTCAGCATCGTCAATATTATGTCTCCAAATACCGATGACGAAGCTGAGCAACTCAGAGCCCCAGCTTGCGCTACTGGTAAGTTAGCACATACCTGCCGTCAACTGTATCAACGCTAACCTCTTGAGAACCCAAAATGCCTGAACCAGTCTCGAATTCTGCGAAGCCCACCGAATTTCCTCGCTTTCCTCGCTTTCCTCGTCTTCTCATTGAACTTCAAGACCATATCTTAAGATGGTCGCTCTTCCTCTTCCTCGTACCCTTAAGTTTGGTTTCATCCAAGGGCCGATACCGCGTTCGAAGATATGAGGGTCACAGTTCCGCCACAACAGAGAATCTGATCTCTTTTCCATTCCAATTTTCAAACTCGAAAAGCCGCTCTCCTCACTACCGACTTGCGTTTAAGACCAGCTGGAAATAAAACCAGTCTACGTCAACTTCGCTCAAGATGCGTTCTAATCGATGATCCTAAAGTTCTCATATTCCTCCAAGGTTGTCCAGAGATGCAAGCTCCCTTCCAGATTTCTATCGAACAAGCTGGTGAGAAGCCGAAAGGGCAGTTTGTTAAATTCATGGTCGGCGCAAATCCCACCCCCTTACTAGAGTCGAATCCACGATTGAAAATATGAAATCTTGGTTTTAGATCGTCCATCTAGAGATAATTTAAGAAACCCTTGGTGGGGCCACATATTGACTTACCTGGCGATTCATAATGCCCCTCAACATATGGAACTTGAATCTCTTACAGCAGAAGACTTTGAAAAGCTTGGTCAAGAGGAATTCTAGGTCTTGGTGCTAGGAGAAATGATCATACCAAGGTATGCCTTATTGCTGGTACTAGCTATAGCCCATAGAATAAGGATTTGCTGGGTTCTTGGGTCATAAGGAAAGTAGGAAACTTTTCCATCTACCTGGCTTTCACCATCCAGGGCTCCAAAACAATGACGGTGAGTTTGATAAATCGAGATCTTGCAGCTGCCACACACTCAAGTATCAGGCCAAGTCCCACGGGAAGTCATCCGAGACAGGTAGATGCAGCTCTGGGGTGATCTCTGCAGCAATGCGATCAAATTGAATCAATAAGAGCCCTCAAACTCGCTTAATATTATTCTGTAGACAGAAAGAACCCCCCAAAAAAGGAAGAAAAAAAGAAGAAAAAGATAGGGGGGGTAGCAGCCAGCGACACGGGCTGCGAAGCCCATCTCCACCATTCCCGAGATCATATTATCATCTCTGCGCACGTGCAACGAGTTGCATTTCAAGCAATTTTTCTTTTTAGTTGCGTTGACTCGAATGTGGCAGAGGAATTAGGTGGTCGTGCTCCTAAGAGCGGCAAAGTTATCATTAAGTCGCTTTATATTCAATGGTCAAGAGAAGGCTTTGTGGATTGCGGTAAGAGAAAGAGCCAACGGGAGGAAGAGGGCGCTTAGTGATGGTGGTTATCGCTTGATAGGGAATCGCTGGTTGTTTTAAGATGCTTGATAGGGTATAAATTGGGTGTGGATCAGTGTTTTTGGATTGAATGATAGGCTGAGAGATGGGTTCGATGTGATATGTATTTAATAAGTGTGACTTTGACTCCAAGTAAATACTGTATTTAAAGACTGTCTTCTGTGAACTTGAGTAAATAAACTTATCTCCCACTTCTCTTGCTGTAATAAAATGTAGGGGCTGTTCCTCTGAGATGTTTGGGTTCATGATAAGAGAGAATATGCTGAACAAACAAGCAAGCAAGCAAGCAAAATAGAAATATATATTATATCAATCGATTGTGAAAATAGTCCAGAAATTTCAGTCATCAACGGTCCATGAAAAGTTTTCGTTTACCTCGTCGACTTACAGCAATATCCAGAAACAGCATATTCGGTATGGGAATGTTCTCATGACATTTTCCATTTCCGTCTTTGGACCTGAGCAGCTGCTGCTTTAGCCTGAGCTACGAGTAAGTATTCCTGAGCACTGCCTGAGCACACGCTAAGAAAACCTGAGCATGCATTAAAGAGCTACTTTAGTATCCGCAGAAGCTTGTTTTAGTACTCTTAAGGCTTAGTTATACTGTACGAGTGTAGGAGGAGGAGCCAATAAAATAAGAATCTCGTTGGCTCTCAGCTGACTCTCGATATGTATATTTCGGAAGAACAACCGAAGCAAGAATCTAAAGCAAAAACCGTGTGTTCGAAAGACCAGAAAGCAGTGTAAACAACAAGCAATGAGAAAAGAATATCAGTCAATAAAATCCGTATGATCAATACTCCATTCGTAACAACGCAATCTATTCTCCTTTTTCTATATCCATGAATCTTCTGCTGCTGTCTGTATTCCGTACTTCATGAATCTTCTCTTTTTTTGCGTGCGTTCCCTTGCTGTGTAGGACCTCCTTTATAGAGAGTCCTCAACACGTGCTTCCACTAGCGAAATGACCGAAAAATGTCATACACCCTAGAACCCCACTACACTATCAAAGTCTTTTTTAGATCTGGAGCACTTAAGGAAAGGTCCTATTATGAAATTATATAAATCCAAATTTTAAAGACACTCAGAGAGGAAAAGAGTGCAGTCCGGGAGTTACGCCGGTGCGATAAGTGGGTCTAAGTTAACTTATATATTTCAGTGCTTAGTAACGTACACTAGCCTAGATAACGTTTACTATGTTCACGCCCGGGCTCGCTATATTTTACTTAGCTACTCTCAGGCTTAGTCACGTGTGGCTTAAGAGCAGGTTTCTCGAACATCACTCAACGCTAGACCTATGATAGCTAGCTGATAATGTCACCGCTTTTCCTGGCCTGGCAATACTGACGTCCAAAAGTGCTACGTAATTTCTTGTGTCTAGTGTATTGATTGTCTTTTAAGTTGAGTTTGTTATTCTGCTGTTTGCTTTCCTATAAGGATACGCCATCAACGAAATCAACGAAATCGACGAAACACGGTTCAATTGCGTACAAGTGTCGAATGGTCTACTGTAGACAGCCTTTGATATCCTGCAGCAGCTGGTCGGCGATTGGCTGGCTTCGCTCGCAACCATGGACGGCGATGCTATTGTCAACGAGGCTCCCGCCAGCTCAGTTGATGTGAGATCCAACCTCCTCTCCCGTCTCAGCAAGCAAGTACAGACCGACTTCGTAAATCAACATTCCCCGAAAATCCTTCCCCTTTACGATCTTCGAACATAGTCGAATAATGCGTCTGCTACAGTACAACAACGATGGCGATTTCATTCTGACCGAGTTCTTTGAAGGCGATATACCCAGGAAGTATGCTATACTTTCGCACAGATGGGGATCGGAGGAGGTTACCTTGGCAGATCTGAAGAGTGGCAACTACAAGAAGATGGCTGGTTATGGCAAGATACAATTTTGCGGCGAACAAGCGAAGCGTGACGGCTTGCAATACTTTTGGGTGGACACCTGCTGTATCGACAAGACGAATAGCACTGAGCTCGCGGAGGCCATCAACACGATGTTTCGCTGGTACCGGGATGCGACCAAGTGCTACGTTTATCTGCAGGATGTTTCGCGGCCTCGAAATTATTCGGCTGATGGGTCCACCGAGGACTGGGTATTGACATTTCGAAAGAGCCAATGGTTCAGACGAGGCTGGACTCTGCAAGAGCTTATTGCGCCGGCTTCAGTCGAATTCTTCTGCAAAGAGAGAGAGCTGCTAGGCAATAAGGCCTCCTTAGAAGAGGACATCTGCGAGGTAACAGGCATTCCGGCCAGTGCCTTACGAGGGAGCCTTTTGTCTGACTTTAGCGTCGCTGAGCGAATGTCGTGGGCTGCAAGTCGTGAGACATTTCGCCCAGAAGACAAAGCATACTCGCTATTAGGCATATTTGGCATCTACTTGCCGCTTATCTATGGTGAAGGGAAAGAGAATGCGCTCAGGCGGCTGAAGGAGGAGATCCAAAAATCGCTGACAGGTAAACACACGATGAACGCTTCATCTTTAGCTATCTGCTAATCGCTTTTTGCAAGAAGACGAGCAGAATCTATTCGACCCTCAGAGCCAAAGTTGTATGCAAGACCTGCGGATAACAGATCCCCGCGAGGACAAGAAGCGGATTGAAGACACGAAGGGAGGGCTGCTGCGAGACTCTTACCAATGGATTCTCGAACACCCCCATTTCCAGCAATGGCGCGACGATACACAGAGCCGGCTACTCTGGATCAAGGGTGACCCCGGTAAAGGCAAGACGATGCTTATTAGCGGTATCCTCGATGAAATGAGCCCTTTGACGAAGCTGAGAGACAAGCAGGCAACCACGCTGTTGTCGTACTTCTTCTGCCAGGCTACAGATGATCGCATTAATAATGCGTCGGCCGTGCTCCGCAGTCTTATTTACTTGCTCATCGACCAGCAGCCATTGCTTATCTCGTATGTACGGAAAAAGTACGACCACGCTGGCAAGGCCCTTTTTGAAGATGCAAACGCCTGGGTTGCATTATCTGAAATCTTCACAAGTATTCTGCAAGACCCAAGCTTGAAGAGCATCTATTTGATCATCGATGCGCTCGACGAATGCAAAGCAAATCTTGACCAGCTTTTGGATCTAATTAATCGAACTGCATCAACATCCCCTCACGTCAAATGGATTGTGTCAAGCCGCAACGAACCTAACATCGAGGCGCGGCTAAGTGTTAATGATACGCAGATAAGGCTTAGCCTTGAACTTAACGAAGAGCATGTTTCTCATGCTGTCCAGATGTTTATCTATTTCAAGGTTTCCAAACTGCGACTTATTAAGGACGACAGCGAGCTACAAGAGATAGTCCGAGGTCAGATATACGCTAAGGCCAATGGGACATTTCTCTGGGCGGCTCTTGTCTTAAAGGAGCTTGAGCCTGTAGAGAGCTGGGACGTGCTCGATGTGCTTCAGGAAATGCCGCCCGAGCTAGAGCCGCTCTATGATCGGATGTTGCGCCAAGTTGAACAGCTGCAGCGCAAAGATCCTGTGTTCTGCCGTCTTGTTCTTTCAACTATAACTCTTGCGTACCGCCCACTTCACCTCCTCGAAGTAGGAGCTCTCTCTAATCTTCCTCGGCAAATCTCTTCTAATCTCAATAAAGTTGTTAAGGTTGTTAATAAATGCGGCTCTTTCCTTACTATACGAGAGAATCGCACATATTTCATCCATCAGTCGGCAAAGGACTTCTTGGTTGAAAGAGCATTTAATAGAGTATTTCCCTCTGGAAAGACAGATGTAGACTACACAATGTTCTCAAGATCGCTCGAGGTTATGTCTAAAACGCTTCGACGTGACATATACGGGTTGCACGCTCCTGGGTTCCCGATTAAGATGGTCGAGCCGCCAGTTCCAGATCCGCTTGCTGTAGCGCAATACTCCTGTCTTCATTGGGTTGACCATCTACTTGATTGTAATAGAGAACATACTACTAATGATCTCAAGGACGGTGGCTCCGTTCATCAGTTTTTGAAAACGAGTTATATGTTCTGGCTTGAGGCGCACAGCTTAATGAAAAGCTTCCCAGATAGTATCGTAATGATAATAAAGCTAGAGAATAGGATTACAGTAAGTCATATTATGATTTTGAGGACGCCTTTAGAGAAGACTCTACTGATTTGAATTAGTTTGACGAAAGTCCTAATTTACAGGCGTTTATATATGATGCAAAGCGGTTCGCCTTCCACAATCAATTTATTATTGAACAAGCGCCTCTTCAAACATATTGCTCGGCTCTTGTCTTCGCCCCAGAGAAGAGCATTGTTCGAGAAACTTTCAAGAGATATATTCCGTCTTGGATCCAGAGAAAGCCTAGAGTAGAAACATATTGGAATGCGATGCTACAAACACTCGAGGGCCATACAGGCGGGGTCAGCTCCGTCGCCTTCTCTCCCGACGGCAAGCAGATCGTGTCTGGGTCTGACGATCGGACCGTCCGGCGCTGGGACGCGGCTACGGGACAGCAGCTGCTGCCAGCACTCGAGGGCCATACAAGCGGGGTCAGCTCCGTCGCCTTCTCCTCCGACAGCAAGCAGATCGTGTCTGGGTCTTACGATGGGACCGTCCGGCGCTGGGACGCGGCTACGGGACAGCAGCTGCTGCCAGCACTCAAGGGCCATACAAGCAAGGTCAGCTCCGTCGCCTTCTCCTCCGACAGCAAGCAGATCGTGTCTGGGTCTCACGATCGGACCGTCCGGCGCTGGGACGCGGCTACGGGACAGCAGCTGCTGCCAGCACTCGAGGGCCATACAAGCGAGGTCAACTCCGTCGCCTTCTCTCCCGACGGCAAGCAGATCGTGTCTGGGTCTTACGATGGGACCGTCCGGCGCTGGGACGCGGCTACGGGACAGCAGCTGCTGCCAGCACTCAAGRGCCATACAAG